>CM064511.1:38787246-38819746 GCA_032716605.1 Paralithodes platypus
ATCCATTTAGATTGATATTCATTTCAAATAATCTATATATTAAATAAATACATACCATATATACATTTATATACAGTATAGTTGATATGATCTCAGCATCAACGCAAATGATAATCTTCATAATTAATTGCATAAAGAAAATTGCCAGAACTCACGAACATGTGTCAGTAGCTGAACATATCTGAACAAATGTTAGGCAGGCACTGTGTAGTTTGTTATAGCGTAATGCATAAGTGCACGGAATTTCGGTGTGAGTATCCTAGGTTCGAGTCCTTGAAGTGTCACATGTATTTGTTGATTTCATTAATTGAGTTTAGAAGTGAAGTTGGTTGGTGAACAAAATATAATAATTAATCTTTACCTCTATTGTTTGTATACAGCGAGGCATATATATATATATATATATATATATATATATATATATATATATATATATATATATATATATATATATATATATATATATATATATGCAACCAGAATAGGTGGGATTCTGTATATTGTCCTGTATTTTCACCACCATTGTTTCTACATGGCGAGGGAGCCTATATATATCTAGATAATTACTAGACGTGGGTGTGTAGCTCGAGTATTTACTAGCTCTGACTGCGCATACCCAAGTATATATAATTGGGATTATTATGAGGTGGATCTATGTAACTCCTCTAGCATTTGGTACATAGCAAATAGAGAATTTGGATCATAATAATACAGATAGCATTTGCTATGTACTCAAAAATGTGAAAGTACCACCACCCCTCTGCATTGCAACAATCCTTGGGACTGGCACCCTCAGAGAAAATGTTATGGTTCACTTTTTGCATGTATTCATTATTTTTCTAGTTTCCTCCCTAGACCTCCATCAAATTAAACAAAAACATCCATTAGATCCCCCTCTAAGATTAATTTGTACATTTTTCGGTAGAAAAATGTCCCGGGCGAACATTACAGGCTCACTATCGTTCGCCAGGGAAAAAATCGACACCTAAATAGCACGAAAGGTCTTAATATTGACGTAGAAATGGGGCGAAAGGTCTTAAAATCGCCAAACTAATGGGGCAAACATCTTAACATCTGAAAACTAATGGGGCTAAACATGAGGGAGAAAGTGGACCAGCAAACCGGCCCATGTCCCCTTAAAAGGAGCTAGGAATCGTACGCATCACACACACACTCAGGACGGTATTATTAATTATTATTATTACCACCGAAATACCACAGGCTCCCTTCCTCCCTATACCCAGCTGTCCTTGTTCCACTCAATATCTGCACAGCCGATGCCATGCCAAAAGCTAAGTGCATTTCGTACCGAGATCTATTTTTGGTGGGTTCAGTGTTGCACAATGCGATATAATTATATGCTTTCATTTATTTCCTTGGAGGTGTTTGGTGGTGTGGTAAAATTAATAATAAATAGATAGCCACAGTAGAACCCTGAACACCAACTTTAGACCTGGAACGAATGTCTGAAAAATCTGAAAACTAATGGGGCTAAACATGAGGGAGAAGGGGGTCATACAAAACAACCAACCCCTCTTAATGGAGTGTAAAGTAGATATATAAAATTAGAGAGATTTGTGTGTTGGTAGGTGGTTAGAGGGTTGGGGGTAGGAGGGGGTGTTTGACATTATCATTAGCCACAATTAAACAGGATATTATTGAAACGAATGATAAAGCGTTTATATACTGATCATCTTCTTAAGGGGGGTGACCTGCTTTTTTGTCACTCCTTTTTTCTCTTTCTCTGGCTTGTATCCATTTGGCCCTATTCAGCCTACTATTTTAAGACGTTTATCCCCATCCAGGAGTCAATTTGTTACTGGTGAACGGTAGCGAGCCAGCATATTTAAAAAACAAAATTGACAGCAGGCTAGATTTGTACATTTTTCGATAGAAAAATGTCTCCGGCGAAGCCGGATTTCTTCATATTATGCTGGCTCGCTATCGCTCGCCAGGAAGAAATCAACACCTAGATGGCGATAAACGTCTTAAAATAGTTGGCTGAATGGGGCCGAATGGATACAAGCCAGAGAAAGAGAGAAAACGAGAAAAAAAAAAAAAAAAGCAAGTCACTCCCCAAAATCTAAATATATTTTCGTAATCAAACAGGAATATACGGTGGCATTGAAGGTAAAGCGAGTTTACCACTTACTGTGCTATTTCCGCTATGTTAGGGCTCATTCAGGCGCTCATGAATGGTTAAGCAAGTGTCTGAATGAAATGAAATGTATTCATCCAAAAACTAGAAGAAATAGCTTCAAAATGACACCAGAACGAGCTTCGTAGCACGCAGGGTTCATACGCAGCGCTACCATAGATATCGGCAAATATTCGCTAATAATGAGCGATGTCGCGCTACATTTGCCTTTGGCAGCGCTGCATATGTCTAGCGAGACATGGCTGACATCCCTCAGTGCGCCAGCATCCGGGCTGGAGAGCGGACGGGGGCCTGCCCTGCTCCTGCTTCTCCACAGGCTTTAAGAGGTTTTAAGGGCCTGTAAATTGCTTTTAATTGCCAGAACATTCCAGAACGTATCACGCAGCCAAAGGGTTAAAGAGAGGATTGTGTGTCGGAAGGCGTGGGAAGGGTTAGGGAGAGGGAGGAGGCTTGACATTGTAACAGAGAAACCTACCGACAGACTGACTGATGGTTTGATTCACCCCAGGCAGTGTGAGGTATCAAAGAGAAGGGGGAGTCACGGGATTCACTGATCAAGTGGACAGAAGTGACATTTTGCCATTACCGCCCTTTGGTACCATATCAAAGCAGAGGGATCCAGTGTTGTAAGTCGATCCCTCAACATATATATTGTTTTTTAATGGCTGATAATTACCAGTCGGATGATATTGACTATCTATCTATCTATCTATCCGGGCTCTGGTTCTAATACATTCTGGCTAAGATTAGACGATTTTATTCAACTGTGGAATAACCTGTAGAAATGAATGGAGTACAGACTAACACAAATCGTTTTTTGACGCCCACATAACCGTCCTAAGCTGCACAAAATAATCTAAACATTATCATAACAAACTAAAAGAGACGTCACCGGTAATGAAAGGGTTAACTGTACCTGAGTTATAAGTTGTGTTCGACCCCTGGGACCAGATACACACAAAAACAGACCATTGCCCACATAAGATTAAGATTTCAAAACGTGTATTGTCATAAAGTACATCAATATTACAATCATGTCCTATAGTACATCATACAAAAGTCCCATATACCCTATGACAACAGGGAACTGATGCCATCCGGCATATGTGTCCCCTTTAAATTTGTTACACTAGTACAAATTAGTCATACAAAAAGTCATCAAGAAAGTGCTAAAAAAGAAAAAGAAAAAGAACCTTATTACAATTACATAAAAAAAAAATCCGTCTAGAATAATAATCTGTTCACACGCAACACTACTTTAACCCTTTCTCTGCGGGTTTTTTGGGCTATTTAGGGCATATTCAGGCACTCCTGAATGATGAATCAAGCATCTGCATTAAATGAACTGTATTCTGCCGAAAACTAGTCAAAAATAGCTTCAAAATGAGACCAGAACGGGCCTCGTAGGTGGCCTGGTTCACCCGCAGCGGTGCCATAGAAATGCGGGAAACCCGCTATTTATTAGCACTCGCTCGCTCGGCAACACTGTTGTGAGAGGCAGTGAGAGACCCGCGCGAGACACAGTCTACCTCAGTGAGCCTCTGGCTGCTCTGAGGGTCGGAGGTGGGCCCCTCACGCTCCCGCCCACTGACACTCGATTTCTACGGCTTTTACAGGCTTTTATAGCCTGGAAATTGCTGTAAATTGCCAGGACGTTCCAGAACGTCACCCGCAGGGAAAGGGTTAAAGATTATTTATTTCACTATTTATCAAATATCCTTTAATCTTTCTTTTGAATAAGTCTGCATTAATTCCGTGATTTTATGTGTGGAAGGAAAAAAAGCATGATAGAATTAATAATCTAGGTGGCTGTGAGGTCGCTATTTCATATGCTCAATTAACGGTTGTATAATAACGTATTCTTGTAAATCAAAACAAGAACATTAATTCTCAATAATAACAAAAATAATAATAATAATACTAATAATAATAATAATAACAATTAACGTGCACTTTCAATGCACTAAGTAATAAGAGTCATGGAGAGTTAATATCAAATTTTGTGTTGTTAATGGACTATTGTTAAAACCAACAATTTACAAACAAAAGTACTAATTTAATTTCTGGGGTTGTTTTCTTTTATTTAAAAGTTTGATTTTGCTAAGGCGTAATTTCCACATAGCGATTTTGATGAATTATTTTGCCTTTATAATTGTGTCGTCCCTGTTCTGGTTTGTATATTTTGCAAGTTTACATTATAATTAATAGGTTACTTTAACTTAAATTTCAAATATATACATTAAACTTTATAACTTGTACTATACCCACTGTTTTGTTCAACACGGCCAATGTCATAATTCTATTTGGTATGCAAACTATTATTGTTAGTGTGATACACTATATTTAGGAGTGCTCGCATGGTTGTAATTTGTGCTAAAGAAGAGCATTTTACATTAAGAGGATACGGACCGTTTATTATTATTATTATTATTATTATTATTTTTTTTTTTTTTTTTTTTGGGGGGGGGGGGTCTATTAATTAATTTATTCCTTCATTTCTTAGTTTTCTCGCTAGATCTCCATCAAGCTTAGAAAAACACACTCTAGACTCCCCAAGATAAATGTGTAAATTTTTTCGGTAGAAAAACTCGTTCGGTTCCTCTTAAAATTACAGGCATTTAACGCTCGCCAGGAAATAATCAACACCCAAATGGCACGAAAGTTCTTAAAATTGACAACGAAATGGGGCGAAAGGTGTTAAAATCGCCAAACTAATGGTCCGAACATCTTATAATCTCAAAACAAAACACGAGGGAGAAAGGGGACCAGATAAACCACCAATCATTGTATGGAGAAATCCGGCTTCGCCGGAGACATTGTTCTATCGAAAAATGTACAAATTTAGCTTGCTGTCAAAACAAAAACATATATATGCTGGCTCGCTACCATTCGCCAGGAAAATATTGACACCTGGATGGGGGTAAACGTCTTAAAACGGTAGGCTGAATGGGGCCGAATGGATACAAGCCAATGAGAGAGGGAGAGAAAGAGAAAAAAGCGAGGTGGGCTCCCTTAATTAAACCTCTCCCGTGTAAATTAACTACCGGACTGAACTAAAATCCACACCCATTAGTATCCAGGTTCAAACAAATGTGAAAAACAGGTTAGCCATGGAGTGATACTATTGTTGGGCTAATGGCTATACTTCCAATCTACCTGTATACCTACCTACCTATCTATCTATCTATCTACCTACTCAAATATCAAGTGATATAATTGTTCAGCTAATGGCTATACCACCTATCTATCTACCTACCTACCTACCTACCTACCTACCACCCTACCTACCTCTCTGTCTAACTACTCAACCATCGAGTGTATTGGCTATGTATACCACCTGTCTACCTACTTACCTTTCTGTCTACCTAATCAACCATCGAATGATACCATTGTTCAGCTAATGGATATACCACCTATGTACCTGTCTACCTACCTACTTACCACCCAACCTACCTACCACCCAACCTACCTATCTGTATACCTACTCAACCATCGTGTGTAATGGCTATATACCACCTGTCTACCTACCTACCTACCTGCCCACCTACCTACCAGTCCAACTCATATACTGTATCTATCACCACCCACCTACCCTATCTCCACCACCCACCTACCCTCTCACTACACTCACCATTACCCACCTACCCTCTAAACCCAAGTAAATTTGTATATGGTTTGCACAAAGGTGTCTCAACCCTCACGAGTTAGGTTCCCTGCTTGAACTAAGAATGTTTTTTTTTTTTTTTTTTTTTTTTTTTTTTTTTTTTTTTTTTTTTTTTTTCCCAAATGCGCAGACCTCCATCGAGCTTTAAAAAACACACACCCTTGAACGCCTTTTCAAGAACAATTTGTAAATTTTTCGGTAGAAAAATTTCCCGGCCGAAGGCCGATTCCTCTGAAAATTACAGGCTCGCTATCACTCGCCAGGAAAAAATCGACACCTAAATGGCACGAAAGGTAATTTGTCATGATTGGACCAGTTAGAACAAAATTGCAACAAACAGAAACTAAATGTTGGGACGCAAAACGGTGCCAGATATTTTTCCTTTTAACTCCCAGTGTGGCCCGAACCAGTGTACCAGCCCATCAGAATTCCAAGCTTGCACTGAGCGAACACTGGGTTCATTTTTGCCACCAACCAATATTGTCCAAGCTTGTAGATTTTGTTGGCTCAATGTTTTCACCTCCGTTTGTTTGCCTGTCTGTCGGCCCCATTCAGCCTACTGTTTTAAGACGTTTATCCCCATCCAGGTGTCGATGTATTCCTGGCGAGAAGTAGCATGCCTGTATATTTGTATAAAGGTTTTTGACACCAGGCTAAACTTGTACATTTTTCTATAGAAAAATTTCTCCGGCGAAGCCGGATTTCTCCATACAATACTGGCAAGCGATATCCTTCGGCGATATAGATAAAAAAAACGTCCAGCCATCATGTCATACCGAAATGCATTGACAGCCGAGACATGTTAGCCGATGGAACTCTGTCGTGTAGTTGTACTGTCCAAAAAAACACTCAACACTCAACAATTTTCTTAAGGGGAACCCAACGGCTTTTTTGTTTATCTTTCTCTCCGTCTCTCTCTTTCTCTGGCTTGTATTCATTCGGCCCCATTCAGCTAACTTTTTTAAGACGTTTATCCCCATCCAGGTGTCGATTTCTTCCTGGCGAGCGATAGCGAGCCAGCATTGTATGGAGAAATCCGGCTTCGCCCGAGACATTATCCTATCGAAAAATGTACAAATTTAGCTTGCTGTCAAAGCAAAAATATATATATGCTGGCTCGCTACCGCTCGCCAGGAAAATATTGACACCTGGATGGGGTAAACGTCTTAAAACAGTTGGCTGAATGGGGCCAAATGGATACAAGCCAGGGAAAGAAAGAAAAGGAGAGAAAGATAAAAAAAAAAAGCCAGTGACCCACCTTAATTAAGTGTAGGAGGGATCTGCGCGAGTCAAAAGGTAAATTGAGATCGACTTTACCCCTTTGATTGTGCGTGTTCACATATATATATATATATATATATATATATATATATATACATATATATATATATATATATATATATATATATATATATATATATATATATATACCTGTATATATATATATATATATATATATATATATATATATATATATATATATATATATATATTATATATATATATATATATATATATATTGTAAATATATTTTGCTCCTGGTAACAACTTGGTCCAGAGAACTCATGGAGAAAGATTATAATAAATGCTTTACCCCGTAATTAGCAATTCAGAAGAGGTGTAATAACGCCCGCCTGAATTGGTATTAACGTTTAATATCACCATGTTTAAATTAATATGGTGATAATAAAACTGTGTGGCCACTTGCACTCGGGGTACGCTTGGACTGGACGTTTTGGAATGACGTATATTTATTTTCAACATTTCTTAACCCTTTAGCGCACTAGAACGCGATTGCGGCATTTCAGTGATACTTTATATACCTTTGTGACAGCATAATATAGAGAAATCTGGCTTCGCCGGAGACATTTTTCTATCGAAAAATTTACAAATTTAACCAGCTGTCTTAACACATAATCCAAAATATGGTGGCGAGCGATATAGGTATAAATCGACACCTGGAAGAGGATAAATGTCTTAAAACAGTAGGCTGAATGGGGCCGAATAGATACAACCCAGAGGGAGAAAAAAAGCAGGTCACCCCCCTTAGGTTATGAAAATCTATTTTCTGGCTTCGGTAGATTTGTTTTTGTCTCCTCGCAACTCTACTCTCTATTCTGAACAGTGTATAACTATTGGCCAGCACATGATAATTATAATTTAATACTTGCAAAATAAACAAACCAAAACTGGGACAACACAAGATAAACACAAAGAAACTATTTCAAACTCGCTATGTGGATATAACGCTTAATAAAATAAAACTTGAAATAAAAGAAAACAATTAAATTCAAATATTTCTTTGGTTTCATTATGCACCCACTAACTAAGTACGCCACTACGTCCATTATGCACCCACTAACTAAGTACGCCACTACGTCCATTATGCACCCACTAACTAAGTACGCCACTACGTCCATTAACCCGTGCAATACCGGTGACGTCCTTTCCATAATATTTTAGAAACTAATGGACGATTGTATTCAGTTTAGGAAGGACGTCTACATAGTTAACCCTAGAACCAAGAAGCTCCTGTAACTGGGACATACACCGAGAACGAGAAGTGGGGTACAGCAATACCCCTACAATAAATGCATTCGTAACAAATATTTACATGATTTATATTTAGCCTTCAATGGTACTAAAATAATCCTTGGCTTTCTGGCATATTTGAGCAAGTTTCCAGGAGTATTAAAATTAGCAGGCACTTTGGTATGAAATGTTCTCAATAAAATGATTACCTTGATATAAAAATTATTAAAAACAAAATATTACTGACCAAACTAGTTGAAACACTAGGGGCTGCTGGCCTGATGATGGGGAAACCCACTGTGCAGCCCAGAACATCCATGCTTACCTGTTGAAAAGTAGAGAAACGCAATGTATTAGAAACATTCAAAGGTAAATAGTGTCAAATCACTGTAAATCAGTTAATCAACCATAACATTTTGGGGAATTTATCGATGCACAATATGATGATTATAGTCACAACAGGTACATTAGAATTTGGCATTTAAACGACAGGTTAAAACTTTAATTTCGGAGTTACAAATATCCAGAGTGAGAAGTGGGGTGTGAGATACCCTAAGGGAGCTGTAGAGTGTGGAGGGAGGAAGCTAGCTGAGCAACACCTCCTGTCTCCACCATAGCGTGACTCAGACTGACTTTTGCAACCTTCACCAAGCAGCTGGCTGCTAACAACATGCGCTGACACCGAAATAACCCGTTTTGCACACCTGTTTGGGGTATCAGACACCCCGCTTGTGGGTTCTAGGTTAAGGACTAAAGACTATCTCAATTAATCCTTAGAGCTACCATATATCCATCCTAAGCTTCATAAATATGTTTAAATGTAGCTAAAATAAAAAAAAAAATACATCGCCAGTACTGAAGGGGTTAATTCTGTATTTTAGATAGTACATGCTAATTTCCACCCATCTTCAGCCTAACATGTAAGTCTGTTTCCACTTCTATATATTCCCTGACCAGCGACAAGGTAACAGTGGGGCTGACAGACATGGAACTCGTCTAATATGCCAAGGTCTAGCGGGTATTCAGATTCATTCGCAATTTTGTTTAACCCCTTCTGAACCAAAGACGTATTTTTTTTTTAATTTTAGCTAGATTTAGACGGATTTTATGAAGCTTAGGAAGCATATATGGTAGCTCTAAGAATTAATTGAGATATTTTGTATCAAGTGATACCGTTGTTCAGCTAATGGCTATACCACCTATCTACCTACCTACCAGTCAAACTCTTACATCTATCACCACCCACCTACCCTCCCACCACCGCCCACCTATCTTTAGCAGCCTTGTTCTGCATTTCGTGGCAACATTCGAGGAATTCGGCTGTTCCATTAATTATTATATATATTATACATAATATATAATTATATATTATATATATATATACTGTATATTAAGAGAATGAAACATTGCTCCATCTCAGCCAGGAGTTCTTGTATTATGTCATTCGGAGAATATTGACAAATTTTAAAGTATAAACAAAGAGTTTACATGACTCTCGAAGATTAAAATAAAAATAATAAGGAGACTTACAATTCCTAAGAAGTTTTAGTTCTGTAGTCTGTGCTCATCCCAGTTTTAGTTTGTTTATTTTGCAAGTTTTACATTATAATTTTTCAGTTGCTCCTTGACTGATCATTATAGAACAGATTATCACCTGGTCAAAGCCATCGATGTCTTCTTTTATACACAACACACTGGCCGCTGAGCTTTTAAGGGGGGATGGCCTGGTTTTTCTGGCCCCCTTCTCCCTCGTGTTTAGCCCATTGTTATTTAGAATAATACGTTCGGCCCATTAGTTTGGCGATTTAAGACTTTACGCCTCATTTTATTGTCAATAATAAGACCTTTCGTGTCATTTAGGTGTCGATTATTTCCTGGCGAGCGGTAGCGAGCCCGTAGTTTTAAGAGTAACCGACCTTCGGCCGTGACATACTTCTACCGAAAAATGTACAAAATAATCTCGTAGGGGGATCTAATGGAAGTTTGATGGAGGTCTAGAGAGGAAACTAAAAAATATATTAATATATAAACAAATAGAACCCCCCCCCCCCCCCCGCAAAAAATAAATAAATATAAATAATAACCACTGCCCTCTTACATTCCACGGTGTTTTTGGGGGTATATCCCCTTGAGCTATCCGGTATTCTGTTTCCCTCCCTCCTGCCTTCATAAACTTTGCACGGAAGTTTTCACCGACTGCCTATCATGTTTTCCCACGCTAGAAAATGTGTTCTTATTTTCTGTTGAACTTCTATTATTTTTGTATTATTATTTGTTTTTTGTTTTTGTTAACCTTCGGATCTGTCTTGTGTCATAGTGACAGCTCGACACACACCGAAAATGTGTTCTTATTTTCTGTTGAACTTCTTTTATTCTGTTTTGTTTTTGTTAACCCTTCGGATCTGTCTTCTGTTATACTGACAGCTTGACACACACCGAAAATGTGTTGTTATTTTCTGTTGAACTTCTTTTATTCTGTTTTGTTTTTGTTAACCCTTCGGATCTGTCTTCTGTTATACTGACAGCTTGACACACACCGAAAATGTGTTCTTATTTTCTGTTGAACTTCTATTTATCTATTTATGTTGTTTATTGTTTAACCTTCTGATCTGTCTGCTGTGGTCCTGACAGCTTGACACACCCCTTAAGGGGATAGTGCTTGTTTTTTGGTCTATATATTTATGTATGCATATATTTTTGAGTTTCCTCCGTTGAACTCCATCAAGCTTTAAAAAAAAAAAACTAGACCACCTTTGAAGATAAATGTATACATTTTTCGGTAGAAAAATGTCCCGGCCGTAGGCCGTGACAACACAACACAAGCACACACACACACACACACAGAAAAACGAGACAACACATACACACACATAAAAACGATAACACACACACCCACACACACAACAAAATTGAACAAGAATGTAATCAAGTGAGAACCGTCACAAGAAGAATGTGCTGTATATGAAAGGCCGAACAAATGTATGTATGTATGTATGTATGTATGTATGTATGTATGTATGTATGTATGTATGTGCTCAGGCCCAATCCCCACTTTTCCTCTTTATATTTTCATTTTCTATTTTACTCTATTTTATTATTTTGTTTTGTTTTTATTTTCTTGGGGGTGGCCGACTCAAGACAGAGCAAGAACAGGGAAAACACAAGACAGAACAACGAACAAACACAGACAAAACACAAAATTCACACACACACATCTAGGTCATGTAATAAACTAAAATTTCGAAAATGCAAAGCAGAATATAAGCAATCTATTGAAACACAAGTTGGTGGGACACAATATGAGAAGCGTAAAGACGGTGACACACGAGCTGATTTTTCCCGTCAATTTCTACGGGCAATTGTTGTCTGGCAGCTTCACAATGTAAGTTCCATTTAAGGGGGAGATTTCCACTTGAGGGATACTTTTCTGGACCCCCTTTTCCCTCATGTTTAGCCTCATTGCTTTTGAGATTTTAAGACGTTCAGCCCATTATTTTGGCGATTTTAAGAACTTTCGCCCTATTTATGTTGATTTTAAGACCTTTCGTGCCTTTTAGCTGTCGATTTTTGCCTGACGAGCGATAGCGAGTCTGTAATTTAAGAGGAACCGGCCTTCGGCCTGGACATTTTTCTACCGAGAAATGTACAAATTTATCTTGAAAAGGGGTCTAGGGACTGTAATTATAAGCTTGATGGAGGTCTAAGGAACAAACTAAAGACCTCCCCTTAAATTAACCCCTTGAGAATGATGACGCATTATGACATATTTTTCCGGCTATCATTAGACAATAATATTCAGCTTAGGAATGATCTGTGGGAGTTAAAAAGGTAAAGAATAGCACAATTTAACCCCCTGACTTCAATATGCCTCTTTCCTAATCTGAAATTTTGTTCTTGCAATAGCCAGAATATAATTATGAAAGAAATACGTCATAGATCCTCAAGGGTTCAACTAATTAGCATAATCTAGTTTCCGATTCCAATGTGAAAGAATCTAAACTTGCTCATCGAAAATTGCCCGAAAAATCGCTCGTGTGACACCGCTTTTAGGATATGAAAAATTTAAACATCTGAGTGTATGGGTTGTCGGGAAAATAAGAGAGATTGTTAAACGTGAGAGAGAAGCCAACGGTTTAACCTGTGTGGACATACGACGCCGGAGACAATAATGGGAAACTCCATTATATTAATTAACCCCTTCTTTACCGACTACCTCATCTTCTTCACTTTATTTTGGCTACCATGAGACGACTTTATTCAGCTTTGGAAGGACGTCTACCAATTAAAAGCTACAGACTGTCTCAATTTATCCTTTTAGCTACCATATATCCTTCCTAAGCTTCATAAAACCGCCTAAATATAGCTGAAATAAAATACAAAAGACGTCGCCGGTAGAGAAGGGGTTAAGGGGGGATGGTTCACTTTGTGGTCAAATTTTTCATTTATATATTATTTTTCTAGTTTCCTCCCTAGACTTACATCAAGCTTATACAAAAAAGAAAACAAAAAACAAGACCCTCCTTCAAGATAAATTTGTACATTTTTCGATAGAAAAAATTCCCGGCCGAAGGCCGATAGCTCTTAAATTACAGGCTGGCTATCGCTCAACAGGGAAAAATCGACACCTAAATGACACGAAAAGTCTAAATATTGACAAATAAATGGGGCGAAAGGTCATAAAATCCCCAAACTAATGGGCCGAACGTCATACAATCTGAAAATTAATGGGGCTAACGATGAGGCAGAAGGGGGACCAGAAAAACGACCCATCTCCCCTTAACCTTTGTGGACATACGACTGCTGCGGTGACAATAATGGTTAAGGGAGCAAACATTGAACCATCTCCCCCTTAATATAATGCACCGGGTTTTTTTTTTTGTCTTCATACAAACAGGATCCTACACTTACCCGGTCTATCAAACATCTGACAGACATTAATACAGCACAGAGCGAGCCAAACGCTATGACAGCTGGGACATGACTTATTAGCGCCACTGTACTTTCGAAGGACATTTTTCACAAGATTCCGCAAACACTCCCACTTCGTTTTCACAAGATTCCGCAAACACTCCCACTTCGTTTTCACAAGATTCAGCAAACACTCCCACTTCGTTTTCACAAGATTCCACAAACACTCTCACTTCGTTTTCACAAGATTCCGCAAACACGCAAATACAGAGCCTTTGTAGCAATAATTTCGCATGTAAAGCCGCTGTCACACGATAGCTTTTTCCGTCAATTTTCCATGAGCAAGTTTTTTCTCGTATTATTTCGGTACTGGTATCGGTAACTAGAATGAAGGTAGATTATCTTAGACGGATGAATTCTGATGAAGTGTACATTTTCAAGCTTCCAGACCATAATTGCCCGTAAAAATTGCTCGAAAACTGGCCCGTGTGACTCCGGCTTTACATATATTCTGCAACTCTCACATATATGGTGTTCTCGAGTATGTTCTTGAATATGTGTTCGACCCACTTCGCTCACTGACGGGAATATATTGCATCGAATATATTTTGTAATATCCTGTTGCAGGCGATAAAAGTGAGATTGGTATTCCTGAGGGTCATGGCTTATATACAAACTGTTATTATGTTATTGTATTTCACTACTGCTGGCTTTCACACACACACACACACACACACACACACACACACACACACACACACACACACACACACACACACACACACACACACACACACACACACTAGCGCTCAAGCACACACAACATATTTTTCAATAAATATATCAATCTCTCTCTCTCTCTCTGTCTCTCTTTATATATATATATATATATATATATACTGCATATATACGTCCTCTATATGTGTGTGTGTGTGTGTGTGTGTGTGTGTGTGTGTGTGTGTGTGTGTGTGTGTGTGTGTGTGTGTGTGTGTGTGTGTGTGTGTGTGTGTGTGTGTGTGTGTGTGTGTGTGTGTGTGTGTGTGTGTGTGTGTGTGTGTGTGTGTGTGTGTGTGTGTGTGTGTGTGTGTGTGTGTGTGTGTATATATGTGTTTGTGTGTGCGGGCGTGTGTGTGTCTGTCAGTGTGTTTAGGACTACATATGTGCGTACGAGCGAGCCAGTATAGCCCCCATATATTACAACTGGTCCTCTCAGTCAACACCCCCAGTCTGACATACCCCCTCCACTACATCACCCACAAAGTTTTCCCTCCACCGAGTTTGTAAAGATATTCCTCCGGGCGGGGAAACATACTTGTCGGCGTCTGTTGGGAGTGAGGTAAGGAGGCTCGCGAGTCGATCATTGAGAAACCCAAACTTGTCGGAGGCTTTGAGCTGCGTCTGGCGCCAGGCGTTTTCCAATGCGCGTTGCTTTAAGGGGAGCTTTCCACTTGAGGGATTTTTTTCTGGACCCCTTTCTCTCTCATGTTTAGCCCCATTGCTTTTTAGATTTTAAGATACTTGCCCCCATTATTTTGGCGATTTTAAGAACTTTCACCCCATGTCTGTCAATTTTAAGAACTTTCGTGCCATTTAGGTGTCGATTTTTTACTGGCGAGCGATAGCGAGCCTGTAATTTAAGAGCAACCGGCCTCCGGCCGGGAAATTTTTCTACCGAAAAATGTACAAATTTATCTTGAAAGGGGGTCTAGGGGGAGTAATTTTAAGCTTGATTGAGGTCTAGGGAACAAACTAAATACCTCCCCTTAATAATAAGAATAAGAATGTGAATAAACATAAAACTAAGAATAACCAATAAAGATGAGAGTAGGAATATGTACAGTAATAAACATAATATACATGATAACAATATCAAGAAGAAAAAGAAACAGAAACGGAGAAAAAATAGAAGTATATGCTATAACTTCAACAACAATAACAACAACAACAATTACTATAACTACTATGACAACAACAAAGGCAATAACTACCGCTATTACTACTACAGTCACTACCGTACTAACAATAACGCAGCTGATATGTTCTACTTCATAGCCGTTATTACTCCAGTTTAGCAGATTTAAGGGGAGGTTTTTAGTGTGTTTCCTAGACTTCCATCAAGCTTGAAATTACACCCCCTTGACTCCCTTTCAAGATAAATTTGTAAATTTTTCAGTAGAAAAATTTACCGGCCGAAGGCCGGTTCCTCTTAAATTACAGGCTCGCTATCGCTCGCCAGGAAAAAATCTACACCTAAATGGGACGAAAGGTATTAAAAGTGACATAAATGGGGTGAAACTTCTTAAAATCGCCAAGCTAATGGGGCGAACGTTTTATAATATCAAAAGCAATGGGGCTAAACATGAGGGAGAAAGGGGTCAAGAAAAAAATCCCTCAAGTGGAGATCTCGCCTTAATAGCTCTCATGTGACGTCACTACTCGATAATCCAAGTACCGGAATATATAATCAAACTAGTCCAATGTCAAAGTTTAATGGCTCTTGAAAAACTATATATATATTATTATTATTATTATTATTATTATTATTATTATTATTATATTTTTTCACCAACCAACTTCACTTCTAAACTCAATTTATGAAATCAACAAATACATGTGGCACTCCAAGGACTCGAACCTAGGACACTCACACCGGAATTCCGCTATCAAGACAGTTAATCGAAATCATGTTCTGTTTAAGAGTTGAAAATATGGAATTAGGCTTTTTCCATCTGTAGCCCAACATATTTTCAAAGATTTGATAATAAATGCAGACCAACAGATGACGTTTGGCACTGCACCTATTCACACTTATTAGTATCGAAGGAAAAGATTAGATAAATTAATATAAACGTTTTTTTTTTAAACCAGATAGTTGTGTAGGTCTATTGTATGCGAAGTTACATGTGTGTTGTGTGGCCTATATATATATATATATATATATATATATATTTTTTTTTATTTTTTTTTTTTCTTTTCTTTTTTTTTTTTTTTTAGTTAGCGAGAAATTGCCTTGCTCTCAACTTAATTAATCCGATATTGCAACATTGGTATAGCCAAATAGCTTGTTAGTTATGAAAACTTGGCATAAATATAATACCGAGACAGTAGTTTCTCATTTGTCCATTAAAGTTTTTTTCTTAGAACTCAAAGAAAAAGGACTGTATCAGCTTTCACTATTACTAGCAGAGGTACCCGGCATTGCCCGGGTTTAAATTCTACCATTTATTTATGAACACATGAAACATCTACTTAACCACCATAATCACCATCACTACTACCACCATTACTACCACCATAATCACCATCTTCAATCACTACTACCACAATCATCACAATACTACTACTACCATAATCACCGGCCTCGACCTCCCTGTGCCTCATTAACCCCTTCAGACATATATGACGCAGAGGTTGCCAGATTAGCAATAAGAAATAGAGTTCTCTCACTCTTATAATTACCTCTCCAAAATTAGTTTTCTGCCCACATCTAACTCAAAGACAACTGCAGAGGTTGAAGTAACTAAAATAAAGGTTTGTAAAAAACCCTGATGGTAATAAAGGCTTTAAAGTATCCCTAATAGGCTCAAAATTGCGTCATATGTCTTAAACGGCGACTTCGATTTCGGCCGCTAAATGACCTCCGATTTTGGATCTGACCTCATCCGTACCCCCATTTTGGGAGGCTGCGAACAACTTTCGTTCCATACACCTTTTCGATCGGAGGCCTCCTTCTGCCCCAAATGGTAATTTTTTTATGTTTTTTGTTTTCAATTTCGGCCTCGAAACGACCTCCGATCGTGGCCTCGCCCCCTCTATGACCTGACCCAGGTTAATTGACACCCACATGCAAAGTTTCAGCTCCCCAGGTCCAAAACTGCGGCCGCCTATTAAGAACACACATACAAACAGACACACGAACTGATTTAATAATATAGATTGAACCGGGCGTCTCCGCACCGTCCTCACCTCCCCGCCATGGAGTGGCTTCGGTCACCCAGGCTTTATTGTGGTCGGCAGGGAGGGTTCTGTGGGGGCACTCGGTTGTGGCCTTGGAATTGCTCGGGGCCTTGGGGCTGTTCGGCCAGGCAGCTTGGGGAACAACAACAACAACAACAACCACACTTGCATTTCATTGTCTGCAATATGTAGAACTGGGATGTTGTATATTATTACCCAAGCAATATTGTATTTCCTTTACTATCCTGAGGTTTGGCTTATATATTGAAATATTATTAATTCAACAAATCGTATATTAAATCGTATTTTGTATATCCTTTACTTTTGGGGTTTTTTGCTTAAGGGGAGGTGTTTAGTTTGGTCTCTAGATATCCATCAAGCTTAAGATTACACTCCCTTGAGCCACTTTCAAGATAAATTTGTACATTTTTCGGTAGAAAAATGTCCCGGCTGAAAGCCGGTTCCTCTTATATTACAGGCTCGCTATCGCTCGCCAGGATCAAATCGACACCTAAATGACGCAAAAGGTCTTAAATTGACAGAAATGGGTCGAAAGTTCTTAAAATCGTCAAAATAATGGGGCCAACGTCTTAAAGTTAGAAAAGCAATGGGGCTAAACATGAGGGAGAAAGGAGTCAAGAAACAAATCCCTCAAGTGGAAATCTCCCCTTAAATAATGAACTATTTTGTATTCAGACCGTGGTGTATTATTGCCTTGTATTATTAGAAATCCCTCTATCTTACATATATAATCTAATTTATTAATTTAACTCACAACTCCAAACACCATCCAATGAAATTAGTGAAAGCATGTGCTCCACCCGGGATTCGAACCTGGGTTACCCCATACACACCTTAAACACTCGAGCCATTACATCATCAAGACAGTTAAAAGATTAAGTACATGGCTACGATTTTATATACATTTATCGAATACTGGATATCAATCTATTCATGTACTCAACCTCAACTGCACACTGAATAGCCCAATTAAGGGGGGTCACCGGCTTTTTTTAATCTTTCTCTCCTTTTCTCTCTTTTCCTGGCTTGTATCCATTCGGTCCCATTCAGCCAACTATTTTAAGACGCTTATCTCTTTCCAGGTGTCGATAGCGAGCCAGCATTGTATGGAGAAATCCGGCTTTGCCGGAGATTTTTTTTTATCGAAAAATGTACAAATTTAGCCTGTCAAAAAAAGCTGTTTTACAATATGCTGGCTCGCTACCACTCGCCAGGAAAAAATCGACACCTGGATGGGGATAAACGTCGAAAAACAGTAGGCTGAATGGGGCCGAATGGATACAACTCAGAGAGGGAGTGAGACAGAGAAGAAAACAAAACAAAAAAAGTGGGCCCCCTCAAAATTCATTCCTGGCTGTCATCTCTCCTCAAAAGATGTGCAAACTCCCCAGGCATTAAATATTCCCCTGTCTTGTTCCAATCCAGAATGCAAATCTGGGTGCGAGGGAAAAAAAAAAAAAAAAAAAAATCAGCGTATCTTTATTCAGAGAGACAGCTGGGCGTCTTTACGAATGTCTGTGCCTTTCTTTCGTATGATAAATGTATATATGTGTGTGTGTGTGTGTGTGTGTGTGTGTGTGTGTGTGTGTGTGTGTGTGTGTGGTGTGTGTGTGTGTATGTGTGTGTGTGTGTGTGTGTGTGTGTGTGTGTGTGTGTGTGTGTGTGTGTGTGTGTGTGTGTGTGTGTGTGTGTGTGTGTGTGTGTGTGTGTGTGTGTGTGTGTGTGTGTGTGTGTGTGTGTGTGTGTGTGTGTGTGTGTGTGTGTGTATCAGTTCGTTGGAAAGAATCACAGGGGTGATTTTATTTTTCTGCGATGGTGTACAGTTACCCACATAAGTTCTGTTCCTCGTCGTGATGTTAACTATGCAAATATAATTAGTATGAATTAATTGCGAGTGTGGTTTCTATTAATTATCAGTGGACTAGTCAGATGAGTTAATTCCTGCATTACAAACTACACTCGTATTTCAAGCAAGCGCATTATATAATAATTGTGCTTTTTCAAATTTATCAAATACCTTGCCAAGAAACGGTATCTGATAAATTAGAATAAACACCTAAGGATAAACTCTCTATTTTTTTACCCTCAAATCCAGTTTAGATTAATTCACAAATATGATTTTAAGGTTCGTTCATTTTTCTGCTTCAAAGACCGTTTGCCCAACGCCCTGCGATCGTCGATTGTTTATAGATTTCAGTGCCCTAGTTGCCATAAAGGAGATATTGGAAGCACTATAAGAGCTTTTAAATCAAGAATCGACGAACATAATGAGTCAGTCCAGCAGAACAGGTCTCCCTCTAAGCACGCGTCCTCACTCACCAATTTTTCCCGGGTTTGTTTTTGTGTGTTTTGCTCTCTGTGTTTGCTTTATCTTTTACACTTTTTTGGACTAACTTGTAGTCCTGATTTAGCTATAACATGTTAGTGTTCTCATTTTAGATTAACTGAAGATGGCATAAGATATGTCGAAACGTTTGATAATAAAGATGCTGTTGGTTGCTACCCTGGTTCTACTTTTCCCCTACAATGTACGGTTCCCCAAGAACAAGCATATATATATATATATATATACCGTATATATACTGTATATATATATATATATATATATATATATATATATATATATATATATATATATATATATACCTGTATATATATATATACCTGTATATATATATACCCGGTATATATATATATAGCCTATATATATATAGATATATATATATATATTTTTTTTTTTTTTTTTTTTTTGTAATGGTTCCTCCCTAGACCTCTGTCAAGCTTTCAAACACATTCCAAGACTGCCTCCTCCCTTCTAGAAAATGTGTACATTTTACGGTAGAAATTTTTTCTGGTCGAAGGCTGGTTCCTCCTTGTTACAGTCAGCTTTGCCTTTTGTCTCCTTGATTCACATAGACAAAATATAATTAGAAAAGCAGATGAAGACAAAGAAATCAATATAATATAATTACAATGATATAAAGAAAATGGTAAAGAAGCGGTAGAAGTGTTTGCCGATGCTTCAGTTCTGATGAGTGACAATGATTGGGAGTTGCAGGGTCTGGCAGATATGTTTGGAACAGTGTGTGAAAAACGGAACCTGAATGTAAATGCGGGAGAGAGTAACTTATGGTCTTTGAAAAGGGTGCAGTCACAGAGTGTGAGGTGAGGTTGTACGGTTAGGTTATGGAGAATGTCAGCTCATTAAAGTAATTGATGATACGCAGTGTGTCGAGTGAGGATGGGAGTATGGCTGATGAAGTACGGGGGACGGTACAAGAGGGGATGAGGGTTGTAGGAACGCTGAACGCAGTAACAAGGAATAGGGTGGTCAGCATGGAAGTGAAGAAGTCCTTGCATGATAGTATGGTAATCCCAACATTGACAAACGGGAGTGAAGCATGAATGTTGTTGGAGAGACACAAATCAAGAGTGAGAGGGGTGGAAATGAGTTACTCGAGAAGTGTGTGCGGAGTTACATGGAGGGATAAACAGATGAATGAGGAAGTACAAGAGCGGTGTGATGTGGATGTGCTAGAAAGTGTGAAAAGGAACACCTTGAGATGGTTCGGCCTTGTGGAATGTATGGGAAGCGAGAGAATGACTAAGAGAGTGTACGAGAGTGAGGTGGAAGGACAGAGAGGGAGAGGCAAACCGAGAGTGAGGTGGAAGGATGGAGTCGAGAGGTATATGTATGAAATCGTGTTGGATGGGAAGAGGGGCGTCGGACAGTCACAGAGGTGCATGAGAGCGATTCATTCGTGTCCACCCCTTCGGGGTTCATATCATCTGGCAATAGATAGATAGATAGTAAAGCAATTAGAGTCTACAGACGTTCTAGTTGTTAAGGTGGTGCAACATCAGTTAACCCCTTCTGTAAAACAATTTATATTATTGTTTCAAAAGAGCCTCCAGCGATTAACAGGCTTCGAACTATTTAACTTAACCCTCTTTACTACCACAGATCCGTCTTAACCCGTCCAATCCCAGCGACGGCTACTAGCCGTCAGTAGATAAGTCACTCCCCAGTCCCAGCGACGGCTAGTAGCCATCAGTAATGTACTTTCCTTGTAACTGCCTGTATCAGGCTGTGCTTGGTACCACGACCGTTTGAGCACTGCTCTCGATATGGCAAGACTTCTCAGGTTATATAAAACCCACTGAAGTCTGAGAGAGCTAGTCTTCCTTCATCTCTTGAGGTGGAACGTTGTTCTATCTTACCATTTTGGCCACATTGCTTGGGACTGGGGGGATTTTTATTACTGTATCCTCCGGTACAGTAGGGGTTAAACTGCACAAAACAGCCTAAATATAGCTAGAATAAAATGACAAAGACGTCCCCTGTACAAAAGGGGTTAACTATAACAAAGTGGCATATAAATAAATAGATATCATTATTGTCGTGTGTTTGATGGTTGTTAAAAATGAAGGATGAAAGGCGTTTGTTAACATTACCTCCTTTGATCGTTGAGAGCATCAATGCATAAAACTAAAAAACAATTCCATATTCTCAAACATTTATATTTGCCTATTTTATCGTTCATATCTCTCTCTCTCTCATGCATATGTCACACTCCCATATTCTCCAATATTTATATCTGCCTCTTTTATCATACATCTATCTCTCTCTCTCTCTCTCTCTCTCTCATGTATATATCACGCTCCCATATTCTCCAATATTTCTATCTGCCTCTTTTATCATACATCTCTCTCTCTCGCTCTCTCTCTCTCTCTCCCTCTCCCTCTCTCTCTCTCTCACGTGTATATCACACTCCCATATTCTCCAACACTTCTATTGTCCTCTTTCATCATACATCTCTCTCTCTCTTGCCTCTTTTATCATATCTCTCTCTCTCTCTCTCTTGCCTCTTTTATCATTTATCTCTCTCTCTCTTCCAATTTCGTTTTTCTTTACCGGCTCTCAATCTTTTCTCTCCCTCTGCTGCTCTGTTATCCAAGGCCCTAACTCAGAGGCACTGTCACATGTTATTTTTCGCCTGGTGTCTTTACTTTCGGATATAAAACGAAACCATCAACCGAAAAGCCATCCAAAAAGCCAATCCCAAAGCCAGCCCAAATCCAGTCCCAGTGTTGCCAATTGAGCTGCTTTCCCGCTAAATTTGGAGATATTTAGTTTATTTACTGCTATCTAGAGGCAAATTGTTCCACCTAGCGACATGAATTCTAGCGATATTCTGCTAGATCTGGAGGTATTTACTGCCATCTAGTCAAATTTGTCTACCTAGCGACATGAATTCTATCGATATTCTGCTAAATCTAGAGAGATTTACTTCTATCTATATATTCATTTTTATATTTATATTAATTTGTCTTCCTTTGTCTGCCTTTGTATTCATTTGTCTTCCTTTGTATTCCTGTGTCTTTCTTTGTATTCCTGTCCTTTGTATTCCTTTATCTTCCTTTGTAATCCTTTATCTTCCTTTGTATGCCTTTGTATTCCTTTGTCTTTCTTGATCTTCATTTGTATGCCTTTGAATTCATTTGTCTTCCTTTGTATTCCTTTGTCTTCCTTTGTATTCATTTGTCTCCCTTTGTATTCCTTTGTCTGCCTTTGTAAGCGGACTTGATTTTGTAACCCAGGCCAGAGCATCAACGTGGCGTATTTCAAAGGCCACATGTTTCTGTTTCCATCATCCTAAAACTTTTACTTACATATGAAAAGAAATATAAAACAAAACTTTGCCTATTTTTGAGAAAGAGATATCAACTCTTATGAGGGTGAAGTGAAACATATTTTTCCTTTTCTCTGGAGATACAGCTCTATGATGATCTTTGTTTTGAAGTTTTTTTTCCTCTCATTTTTTTACCGTGTGTCTTGGTGTTCCTTTTATTTCGTCCACAATTCGTTTCTCCAGAATTCAAGTGTTATGAACCCGTTATTATTATTTTTAGGATGCTTTTAGCATTCGTTAATTTTGGTAAACTTAAGTTAGCTTAAGCCGGTATCACACGAGAGCTTTTATAGTCAACATTCGATGATCAACATTTGTCTGGCAACATTTCTGGAGTGTTTTGCACTGGTATCGGAAACTAGACTGATGATAGATGAATTTAAGTTACATACAAATATTAAATGTTTACCTCCTAAGCTACCAGACCAGTGTTGAGGATAACTGCTGAGTGAAACAGCGCTCGTGTTCAATATATGCAATGTTTGGTTAACCCGTTCAGTGCCGTCCTTTTAACTTTATTCTGGGTACTATTAGACGATTATATCCGGGCCTCCAGCACTTAAGGGGAGGTATTTAGTTTGTTCCCTAGACCTCCATCAAGCATAAAATTACACCCCCTCGAGTCCCTTTCAAGATAAATTTGTACATTTTTCGGTAGAAAAATGTCCCGGCCAAAGGCCGATTCCTCTTAAATTACAGGCTCGCTATCGCTCGCCAGGATAAAATTGACACCTGAATGGCACGAAAGGTTTTAATATGGGGTGAAAGTTCTTAAAATCGCTAAACTAATGGGGCAAACGTTTTATAATATCAAAAACAATGGACTAAACATGAGGGAGAAAGGGGTCAAGAAAAAAATCCCTCAAGTGATCTCCCCTTAACAGGCTTCGAATGATCTCACTTAACCCTATTTACTACCACAGACCCTTCTAAAACTTCACAAAATCGTCTAAATATAGCTATAGTAAAATTATATAGACATCTCCGGCACGGAAGGTGTTAAAAGGGCCTCCAGCAATTAACAGGTTTCGAACTATCTCACTTAACCCTATCCACGACCACAGATCCTTCTTAAACTTCACATTTTCTAAATATAGCTAGAATAAGATTATAAAGACGTTGCCGGTACAGAAGGGGTTAAATTTAGGACAGGTAAGATGACTATAGATTATGGTTGATTGGGCTAGACAAGGTAGGTTAAGGGGGGCAATTCAATGTTTTTTTTTTTTTTTTGGTAATATATTTACTTATAAATATATTTTGAGTTTCCTCGCTTCTCCATCAAACTTAATAAACATCCCCTAGACCCCTTTCTCAGATAATACGTACAGTCACGTCGGTTGGGGGAAGCCACATTGAAGTTTTATAAATCGTGATTGTGTAATGTATTTAATCAATGAAACTATTGTGTAACTAGCTCATATACTAAAACTCTATTGTGGACTCGTAGTTTTTTTTTTTTTTTTTTTTTTTTTTTTTTTTTTAAAGAGACAATGAACGGAGGAAGGACAAACACAGATAAAACAAAAAGGTCCATGTGCCTAAAGGCATCCTCCATTCATAAAATGTTTGTAACAACTGGATTTAAACACAAAACACCAAACAGCCTAATTCTATCCCTAATGGGTTTAGTTAAATATATATCTAAAACCTCTCAAAGACTTTACGAACACCCTGTACACACATATATATATATATATATATATATATATATATATATATATATATATATATACTGTATACTGTATATAGCCGATTTGATCAGAACATGATTCGAAATGGATATAGCCTATATTCATAAAGAACACAAGAACTCACAAACATATGTCAATCAACAGCTGTACACTGAGCCGTCCTACAGATAAGCCCGTATCAGATGAACCACAAATTATATCATATGAACCATAAAGTATATCAGCTGAACACAAAAATATTGGACCCGCTGATGATGGAACAGAACGACAAACCCAGTGGTTGTGTTAGGGGAGCCCACCTCACTTTTGTTCTTTCTCTCCCTCTCTCTTTGGCTTGTATCCATTCGGCCCCATTCAGCCTACTGTTTTAAGACGTTTACCCCCATCCAGATGTCAATATTTTCCTGTCGAGCGGTAGGGAGCCAGCATTTATATATTTTTGTTTTGACAGCAAGCTAAATTTGTACATTTTTCAATAGAAAAATTTCTCTGGTGAAGCCGGATTTCTCCATACAATGCTGGCGAGCGATATCGACACGTGGATGGGGATAATCGTCTTAAAATAGTTGGCTGAATGGGGCCGAATGGATACAAGCCATGGAAAGAGAAAAAAGGAGAGAAAGATAAAAAAAAAAAAAAAAAAAAAAAAACGGTGATCCCCCTTAATCATCAGGGCAGTTTGATAACCCGGCAGATATTCGTCGTGCGCTGGATTATCGAAAAGAGAAATGGTTTTGAGAGTGACGTGGTTATCATTAGCCTCCCCCCCCCCCCCTCTCTCTCTCTCTCTCTCTCTCTCTCTCTCTCTCTCTCTCTCCCGGCCCCGACTCTCACACAAACACGCACATTAATTTTATTTTATTTTTGATGATATTTATATAGCTATACACAGACACACTGACCACACAGATCTTACGATCCCGCCAAGACTTAATACTAATAGAGATAGCAATCCTAAAAACAAGGGAAAGTTGAAGGAGAGGATGGGAAAGTTGAAGGATAGGATAGCAAAGATAAAGACTCATTCCTCACTCTCCGCGCCTTCCGAAAAACAAATTCACTATTTTAGTTCTGTTCTTTTCTTTTCTGGGAGGTTCTCTTATCAGTAATCTTAACGGGAGACTGACCGTTTGTTTTGTCTATTAATTCATATATTCATGTGTTTTCTTAGTTTCCTCCCTAGACCTCCATCAAGCTTAGAAGAAAAAAAACCTAGACCCCCCTTCAATATAAATTTGTACATTTTTTGGTAGAAAAATGTACCGGCCGAAGGCCGATTCCTCTTAAAATTGCAGGCTCGCTATCGCTCGCCAGGAAATAATCGACACCTAAATGGCACGAAAGGTCTTAAAATTGACAACGAAATGAGGCAAAAGGTGTTAAAATCGACAAACTAATGGTCCGAACGTCTTATAATCTCAAAACTAGTGGGGCTAAACATTAGGGAGAAGGGGGTCCAGAAGAACAGTCTGCCTCCCCATAATCTACTCCAGACCAACTTCTGTGTGGTATATGAGTTTCACATCTTTCAAATGTGTCTATTTAGCCTCTGTCTATCATTTCATTATTAAGGCAGGTTATTCCACTCACCAATTATACTGTGAGTGAAGACATTTTTATTTGGGTCTAGATTCGCTTTCCAGCCTATTAGCGTTAATCAGCACCATGACGTCTTTCCAGCCTAATAGCGTTAAGGGGAGGTTTTTAGTTAGTTCCCTAGACCTCCATCAAGCTTAAAATTACACCCCTTGAGTCCCCTTCAAGATAAATTTGTAAATTTTTCGGTAGAAAAATGTCCCGGCCGAAGGCCGTTTCCTCTTAAATTACAGGCTCGCTATCGCTCGCCAGGATAAAATCGACACCTGAATGGCACGAAAGGTCTTAAAATGGAGTGAGCACGAAAGGTCTTAAAATGGAGTGAAAGTTCTTAAAATCGCCAAACTAACGGGGCGAACGTTTTATAATATCAAAAGCAATGGGGCTAAACATGAGGGAGAAAGGGGTCAACAAAAAAATCCCTCAAGTGGAAACCTCCCCTTAAGAAGGACCTACAGTAAGTTACTAGGAGTGTTTTTCGAGATCGTATTTACCTATTTGAGTTGTACAGGTCAATTACAAACTACAGAAAATTGTCAAATGGTAACACTAAAATTATGAGAATGACGTAATGGTGGTGGGAAGGGGTTAAACAGATCATTATAATTTACGTTACTCCATCCTTTTAGAATTAATACAACACTCAATCAGCTCCCCCCCCCCCCCCCTTAGTATCCGTTTCTTAAGGGGGGATGGGCCGGTTTTCTGGACCACTTTCTCCCTCATGTTTAGCCCCATTAGTTTTCAGATGTTAAGATGTTTGCCCCATTAGTTAGTCGATTTTAAGACCTTTCGCCGCATTTCTTCGTCAATATTTAGACCTTTCGTGCTATTTAGGTGTCAATTTTTTCCCTGGCGAAAGATAGTGAGCCTGTAATATTGGAAGAACCGGCCTTTGGCCGGGAAATTTTTCTACCGAAAAATGCACAAATTAATCTAGAAGGGGGATCTAATGGATGTTGTTTTTAATTTGATGGAGGTCTAGGGAGGAAACTAGAAAAATAATGAATACATGCAAAAATCGGCCAAAAAGTACACCATCGGGGGGATCGAGTTCTCAAGCTCTCATTGTACGGTTTATTTCTAAGGGATGGGATTAATGTTGTTGCTACACGCTGAACAGATGGCACAGTGTTCACAATAATGATCCATACTTAATGATTGTATATTGTACTCATTCTGTATGGCTTCACTGTTTTCGACCGTACCTTGAATTTGGCTCTCTATCACTCTTTCAACTTTAAGGGGAGACACTTATTACAGGCAGCTTTGTTTTTTGTCTCCTTCTTACACATAAAATATACACATTTGACGATTTTCTGTAGTTTGTAATTTACCTATACAACTCAAATGGGTAAATACGATCTCCAAAAACACTCCTAGTAACTTAGGTCCTTCTTAAGGGGAGAATTTCCACTTGAGGGATTTTTTCTTGACCCCTTTCTCCCTCATGTTTAGCCCAATTGCTTTTGATATTATAAAACGTTCGCCCCGTTAGTTTGGCGATTTTAAGAACTTTCACTCCATTTTAAAACCTTTCGTGCCATTCAGGTGTCGATTTTATCCTGGCGAGCGATAGCGAGCCTGTAATTTAAGAGGAAACGGCCTTCGGCCGGGACATTTTTCTACCGAAAAATGTACAAATTTATCTTGAAGGGGACTCAAGGGGTGTAATTTTAAGCTTGATGGAGGTCTAGGGAACAAACTAAATAGGGGAGGTGTGGTGGAGTGGTCTTGCCACTGGCCTGGTAATCCAAAGGTCCCGGGTTCAAATCCCGATGTATCAATGGGAAGATATTATTGGGATGGAATTTGTGCTGTACCTAGTATCAGTGCATTACCACAAACCCACCGAAACGTCAATAAAAATACCCTCATTGTTCCCTGATTAAATAGCAGTGTATGAATATTCCCATATTCAAAATATGCTATAGGGGTGCAATGCCTGGTGAGTTATCTGCTCAACAGGTGGCGTTGTGTGTGTGTAAGTGTGAGAGTCCGAGTGTAGGGGGTGAGACAGTGAAGCACGGGAACGAGATGGCTTCAGAGATGGGGTCGTTTCGGGCCATGAGTGAGCACCGTGCCTCATGTGAAGGCAAGATGGCAGGTGCTCGTTGTACTCTACGTGCTTCACATGTCTCACTCCCTAGACTGGAACAAGACCTCACGGGCTTAACTGTTCATTGTAAAGCGGTGAATGTTAAGGCTCTCAGCCTATGCCCGAGAGGAAGTAAGTTGGAATATAGAAAAAAAAAAAAAAAAAAAAAAAAAAAAAAATCAAAAAAACACACACACACGCACACACACATATACAGTATATAATTATATACTATGTGAACAGTATATTTTAATATGTTCATAATTGCCGAACCAAATATGAACAGTACCAAATGAGGTCCTTAATGTGAGATAAAAATAACGTGATAGGGTGAGGGTGGTAAAGTGATTAATGGATGTAAGAAATGGGTTGGTAGTACAAAGGAGTACAAAGGAAATCAAGCAACAACAGATCTAGTGACCCTTCTAGGTTGCTTGTCCTCCAAAACACTGAGGATCAAGTGTCCAAACAGTGGTTTAGAGTGGGTAAGGGAACATTGGAAAGGGAACTACTGCCCTGCCACTAACGTGGCAGGACTAGGAAGTTAGTAGGGGACATATGGGTTAGTAACTGAGGGGAGGATAAAGTTATTCATTTACAAACGCAGTCAGTCGCGGGTTTGATGCGAGATATTTGTCTAGGCGGAATTTAAATGAATCAACGGTGCTGCAGTCTATAACGTCTCGGGGAAGCCCATTCCACAAGTTGACAACTCGATTGAAGAAGAAATTCTTAGATTCGTGCGAGTTAAAAGATTTACCAATAATTTTGCAACCGTTTCCCCGCGTGTAATTAGATTGGTCGATAGTGAAGTACTTACTACAGTTCATATTGTCGATGCCTTTGATGATTTTGAACACTTGAATTAAGTCGCCTCTTAATCTGCGCTGGGTTAAAGGAAATAGATTTAATTCTCTAAGACGCTCTTCGTATGGTTTGTTCTTTAGGCTAGGTATCATTTTGGTAACTCTACGTTGAACTCGTTCTAGCTTGTTTATATCTTTTTGGTAATAAGGGCACCAGGATTGAACGCAGTATTCCAGAAGAGGGCGGACTAAGGAATTGTAAAGGGTTAGGATAACTTCTTTGGATTTATGCTCAAATGACCTGCCTATAAAGCCAATTATTTTGTTTGCCTTCTTAACAACTTCTGAACATTGTTGACTCGGTTTTAGGTTACTCGATATTGTTACTCCCAGATCAGTTTCTCTGTTTACATTCTTAAGCTGAGTGCCATTCATCGAATAGTTTGCTTTCTCATTTAGGTATCCGACATGTAGTACTTTACATTTATCCGCATTGAAACTCATTTGCCAAATTTGGGCCCAACATGACAATTTATCTAGATTGTGTTGCATATCGTCAACTTGTTCTTTTGAGAGTACGCTATTTGCAATTTTTGTATCGTCAGCAAATTTTGAGATTGTGCAGGTGAGACCCTCATCTATGTCGTTGATGTAAATTAGAAAGAGAATTGGTCCTAGTACCGATCCCTGGGGTACCCCGCTACTTACATTGGTCCATTTAGATGCCTTACCGTTTATGACTACCCTTTGCTTTCTGTTGCTGAGCCAATTTTCTATCCATTTCAACACACCGTCTTGTATTCCATGCGCTTTTAGTTTTAGCAGTAAACGTTTGTGGGGAACTTTGTCAAAGGCCTTTTGAAAATCAAGGTATATAATATCTACAGCTTTACTCTCATCGTAGAGGTTGAGGATATCGTGGAAGAAGTCTAAGAGGTTTGTTAAACAGGAACGTTTTTTACGAAAGCCGTGTTGAGTATCTTTAAGTATGTTATTTTCCTCCAAGTGATTTACGAGTCTGTCTCGTATGACCGTTTCTAGCATTTTACATACAACTGAGGTTAAGCTAATTGGACGATAGTTACTGGGTAGGGATTTGCTGCCTTTTTTGAATATCGGTGTTACGTTGGCTAGCTTCCACTGATCAGGCATAGTTCCAGACTGCAAGGATTTATTGAATAGTAATGTCAGTGGTTTGGAGAGCTCATTCTTAGCTTCCTTTAGAACTCTAGGCGAGATTGTATCAGGTCCTGGCGTTTTATTTACCTTGAGTTTATCTAAACAATTCAATACTTCTCTCTCTGTAACGGTGATATTGCTTAGAACATCTGAATTATCAATCTGAATCGGCGATGGTGTAGGGATATCACTGAGGTCTTCTGTTGTAAAAACTGATGCAAAGAAGGTATTGAGGGCATTACTCATTTGTACTTCGTCTTTGGTGTATTCTCCTTTTTCATCGACTAACGGTCCAACAGTTGAAGTAACTACTTTTTTCTTTCTGATATAACTATAGAATTCTTTCGGGTTTGTTTTACTTTGATTCGCAATATGTAACTCTAAGGTCTTTTTACTTTGCTTAATTAACTTTTTGGCTTTGCGTCGTAGCTCTACAAATTTCACCCGTTCTTCGTCATTTTGTGAGGATTTTAATCTATCATTAGCACATTTTTTAGCAAGCAGGCAGTTTGAAATATCTTTATTCCACCATTTGGGCTTATTATTATGGCCTGGACGCCGTATTTTCGATGGTATGCAGTCTTGCACTGCTTTTAGGTAAGTGGTTTCGAATAACTTCCAAGATGTATTTATGTCGTTATTGTTAATTAAAAAGCTCCAGTCAGTTTCTTTAAACATAGCTCTAAGTTTATGGAAGTTTGCTTTCTTGAAATTAGGGACTTTTTCGATGCTACTATTTGGTTCGTTACTAGTAACCTTTAAAGTGAAAGTTATCGTACGATGGTCGCTGTTACTGAATTCATCACCAACATTCAAATTCTCTATCAATTCTTCTTTTGTTGCAAGTACAATGTCAAGAACGTTATTACCACGGGTCGGCATTCGAACAAATTGATAAAGCGAACTCTCTTGCAAGTTCGTATACTTCGTAGTCCCCTTCATCAATCAGCTGACTACTTCAAATCCCTTCCTCTCCAAATTTGTCGTGTTATTTTCTATTCTGTTCTATTATATATATATACCGTACTCAAGCCCAATCACCACTTTTCCTATTTTCTTTTCCTTTTCTTTTTCCCTCTCATTTTTTTTTTTTTTTTTTTTTTTTTTTTTGGTCTTATTATGGGAAGCAAATTCACACCCAAACCCCAAAACAACCACATTTTTGTTTTTATTTTGTTATACAGTATATATTTTGTTTTTAATGTTTTGGGTGTTATTATGGGAAGCAATTCGCACCCAAACCCAAACCCAACCACACTCTTAAGGGGAGATTTCCACTGGTGGGTTTTTTTTTCTGGACCCCTTTCTCCCTCATGTTTAGCCCCATTGCTTTTGAGATTTTAAGACCTTCGCCCTAGTAGTTTGGATATTTTAAGACATTTTGCCCCATTTCTGTCAATTTTAAGACCTTTCGTGCCGTTAAGGTGTCGATTTTTTCCTGGCGAGCGATAGCGAGCCTGTAATTTAAGAGCAACCGGCCTCCGGCCTGGACATTTTTCGGTAGAAAAATGTCCAGGCCTCCGGCCTGGAGAGGAAGGGATTTGAGACAAAACAGGGTGACCTGTTTTTGTTCTGTCCTTTTCTATCTTGCTCTGGCTTGTATCCATTTGGCCCCATTCAGCCTACTGTTTTAAGACGTTTATCCCCATCCAGGTGTCAATTTTTTACTGGTGAGCGGTAGCGAGCCACCATATTTTTTATCTTGAAAGGGGATCTAGGGGATGTAATTTTAAGCTTGATGAAAAAGTAGGGAACAAACTAAATACCTCCCCTTAAGAAAGCCTGGGTTAGGTTATACTCCGTTTCTTTTCATCTGACGGTAAATTGAATCCCTTAGCAGCTAATTTATCGATACTTAAGGGGGGTGACCTGTTTTTGTTCTGTCCTTTTCTATCTTGCTCTGGCTTGTATCCATTTGGCCCCATTCAGCCTACTGTTTTAAGACGTTTATCCCCATCCAGGTGTCAATTTTTTACTGGTGAGCGGTAGCGAGCCACCATATTTTTTATTTTTGTTTGACAGCAGGCTAAATTTGTAAATTTTTCGATAGAAAAATTTCTCCGGCGAAGCCGGATTTCTTCATATAATGCTGGCTCGCTATCGCTCGCCAGGAAGAAATCGACACCTAGATGGGGATAAACGTCTTAAAATAGTTGGCTGAATGGGGTCGAATGGATACAAGCCAGAGAAAGAG
>CM064511.1:38824746-38839746 GCA_032716605.1 Paralithodes platypus
AGCGGTAGCTAGCCAGCATATATATATATATATATATATATATATATATATATATATATATATATATATATATATATATATATATATATATATATATATATACATACGGGTATATATTATTATTTTTTTTTTAAAGCAAGCTAAATTTGTACATTTTTCGATAGAAAAATTTCTCCGGCGAAGCCGGATTTCTTCATACAATACTGGCTCGCTATTGCTCTCCAGGAAGAAATCGACACGTCTTAAAACAGTTGGCTGAATGGGGCCGAATGGATACAAGCCAGAGAAAGAGAGAAAAGGAGAGAAAGGTAAAAAAGAAGGCGACCCCTCTTAAGCCGGTATCACACGAGCGCTTTTTCCCTCAACATTTATCCTCTACACTGGTCTGGCAGCTTATGAGGTCTACATTTATCATATTTCTGGCATCGAAATTCATCTACCATCAATCTTGCGTCCGATACCAGTGCAAAATATTCCATAAATGATGTCAGAACAAATGTTGACTATAACAGTTCTTGTGTGATACCAGTTTAAGGGGGGTCGCCGTTTTTTTTTTTTAATCTGTCTCTCCCTTTCTCTATTTCCCTGGCTTGTATCCATTCGGCCCCATATAGCCAATTTTTTAAAGACGTTTATCCCCATCCAGGTGTCGATTTTTTCCTGGCGAGCGACAGTGAGCCAGCATTGTATGGAGAAATACGGCTTCGCCGGACATTTCTCTATCGAAAAATGTACAAATTAAGCTTGCTGTCAAAACAAAAATATAAATATGCTGGCTCGCTACCGCTCGCCAGAAAAATACTGACACCTGGATGGGGGTATACGTCTTAAAACAGTAGGCTGAATGGGGCCGAATGGATACAAGCCAAAGAGAGAGGGAGAGAAAGAGAAAACAAGCGAGGTGGGCTCCCTTAAGACAGATGCAGGGATCCGCAGTGCAGGTGTTCTTGCATATCATTATCGGTATCTCCGTGGCTTTTGGTAATCAGCGTTTTCCTTGTGTTGTCGGAAAACTAGATTATCTATTGTGTTAAATTAACTTTAAACAGTTGGCAGAATAAAAACAAATAAAACAAACATTTGAGGAGGAGCACTTTATTGACAATGTTTCTGAAGAAGCTGTCAGCGAAATGTTGTCAATAAAGTGCTCCTCCTAAAATGTTGTCAATAAAGTGCTCCTCCTAAAATGTTGTCAATAAAGTGCTCCTCCTAAAATGATGTCAATAAAGTGCTCCTCCTAAAATTTTGTCAATAAAGTGCTCCTCCTAAAATGTTGTCAATAAAGTGCTCCTCCTAAAATGATGTCAATAAAGTGCTCCTCCTAAAATGTTGTCAATAAAGTGATTCTCCTAAAATGTTGTCAATAAAGTGCTCCTCCTAAAATGTTGTCAATAAAGTGCTCCTCCTAAAATGTTGTCAATAAAGTGCTCCTCCTAAAATGTTGTTAATAAAGTGCTTCTCCTAAAATGTTGTCAATAAAGTGCTCCTCCTAAAATGTTGTCAATAAAGTGCTCCTCCTAAAATGTTGTCAATAAAGTGCTCCTCCTAAAATGTTGTCAATAAAGTGCTCCTCCTAAAATGTTGTCAATAAAGTGCTTCTCCTAAAATGGTGTTTATATTTATTATGAATTGTGTAATTATTTGGACTGATTATCTATTTTTTAATAAATTCACCACACCACCAAACACCTCCAATGAAATTAATGATAGCAAATATGTGATTATAATGAATGTTCACAACAATAGGCTAATGTCATGCTATTATTCATCCATTCAATCAAATGATAATCATTGTATTTTATCAAATTTGTCTTTTATGTTTAACAGAGAGCCAAAAGGCAAAGCTGCCTGAAACAATAATCCCCCTCAAAGTTGAAGGAATGACAGGGAACCAAAATGGCAAAAAGTCTTTCTCTGCTACTTACTCATGACCTCTAATAATGTTAGCGATAAAAACAAAGTCAGACATTCCTGTAACCACAAGTCCTTTCCTAAGTTCAACAAATCGCCAGCAGGTAGCTAAACAAAAATATATATAATAATAATAATAATAATAATAATAATAATAATAATAATAATAAATAAACCGTCATCTGATTGCAAGGGTTGAAGAAGAAAACTGCACAAGGCAATCATGATCATCGATGTTATTCCGGAAACGTCAGCAAGTGTTTCCTGTGATTGCATTACCAGCTTTTATTGGCGAGTTCCTTGGGGGACTGATGGAAATTTCTTTCTATCTATCTATCTATCTATCTATCTATCTATCTATCTATCTATATGCTCAGGCTCAATCCACACTTTTCCTATTTTTATTTATATATTTTTTATATTATTATTATTATTATTTTTTTTATTATTTTTTTTTTTTGGGGGGAGGGGCATTTCTAGGCTTGATTATATTCAACCCTTTCACAATCCAATTGACCAATTGCGAGTTTCAGGCTTTTAGGAAGTTGGAACCGTGAACAACGATATTAAACAGAAATGTAATAATAATTTACGTTTCTGATGGATAAATGGTACGTTGAGTTGGGTTTTATGTATTAATATAGGTACTACGACCGTATTTTAGCTGCAAATTATGTTAAATATCGATGGTCACAGCTCCAACTTCCTTATAGCCTGAAACTCGCAAGTGGTCAATTCATGCGCATTACTTTTCTGTTGTCTGACTATTATTAAACGGTTTTTATTAAGATTAGGATGAGCAGATGGAAGTCAGAGGGTTAAAGGAGACAGTGTTTACCCTCTTAATTCCCACAGATCTCTCCTAAACTGTATAATCTCGTCTAATGATAGCCAGAATAAACTGTCAAAATGGTTAATAATTTTGGTGGTGAAGTAGCAAACAACTCTCTCTCTCTCAAACACACATTAGATCTCTCTCTCTCTCTCTCTCTCTCAAACACACACACATACACACACTCTCTCTCTCTCTCACACACACACACACACACGCAAGACAAAATTATAACACACACAAAAATAAAAAGGAAAAACACACGCACACAAACCCTAATACACGCCGTAAACAATGACCGTATACGCCCCAACACACACACACACACACACATACACATCAGCCATTCTTTCACTACTACACCTCGCTACCAAAACACAATTACCAACTCTCACATCATATCGAGGAACGGCGGCCGAATGGGCAGGAAACCGAACTGGCAGCGGGAAAGGCCAAAAGGGAAGGAACATTTTATTTTATTCTGGACCCCCCTCATGTTTAGACCCACTAGTTTTGACATTTAAAGACGTTCGCCCCATTAGTTTGGCCTTTTTTTTTAGACCTTTCACTCACATCATTGTCAGGATTGTAAAACCTATCGTCTCACTTCTATATCAATATCAAAACCTTTCGTACCATTTAGGTACGCGCCTGTAATTTTAAGAGAAACCGGCGTTTGGCCGGGAAATATTTCTAACAAAAAATTTACAAATTGACCTTGAAGTGGGGGGTCTAAGGAGTATTTGTTAAGCTTGATGAAGGTCTAGCGAGGAAAATAAGTAATATATGAATATATAAATAAATAGACCCCCCCAAAGTAACCACACTCCCTTTAAGGGGAGTGACCTGTTTTTGTTCTGTCCTTTTCTATCTTTCTCTGGCTTGTATCCATTTGGGCCCATTCAGCCTACTGTTTTAAGACGTTTATCCCCATCCAGGTGTCAATTTTTTACTGGTGAGCGGTAGCGAGCCAGCATATTTTGTATTATTGTTTGACAGCAGGCTAAATTTGTACATTTTTCGATAGAAAAATGTCTCCGGCGAAGCCGGATTTCTTCACATAATGCTGGCTCGCTATCGCCTGCCAGGAAGAAATCGACACCTAGATAGGGATAAACGTCTTAAAATAGTTGGCTGAATGGGGCCGAATGGATACAAGCCAGAGAAAGAGAGAAAAGGTCAGAAATAACAAAAAGCAGGTCACCCCCCTTAATGTCTTAGCTTTAGTCAAGGATAATCTAATGTCCGCGGTTCGATATTGCCGGCTCAGTAGGCTGCAGGGGCGCGGAAATTAAACTAATCCAATTTGATCTCGGAGGAGGAGGAGGAGGAGGAGGAGGAGGAGGAGGAGGAGGAGGAGGAGGGGGGGGGGGGGGGGGCCCTTCTCCGGAGATTTATATTTTTTCCCTCCGCGGCCCGAGTTGTTTTCTTTGCTGGAACTTTTGGGTTTTGCTTTGGTTTTAATGCTTGACTCTCCCCACTATCTCTTTCTGACTCTCAAACTAATACTTACTCTCTCTTTCTATTTCACTCACTCTCACTCTCTCTCTCTCTCTCTCGCCTTCTCGTTATTTCCTTTACACACAAACACACACACACACACTCTCTCTCTTCCTCTCTATCACTCTCTTTCACACTAACTAACTCTCTCTCTCTATCTCATCAAAATCAAACGTGTGTGTGTGTGTGTGTGTGTGTGTGTGTGTGTGTGTGTGTGTGGAGCGAGAATGGAAGATAGGGGCGCCGGTAATGATAACCATGTCATTCTGAAAACCAGTTACATTTATAGTATGCTCTCTCTCTCTCTCTCTCTCTCTCTCTCTCTCTCTCTCTCTCATATATTTATGTATTGTATGTCTGTATATACTCAGGCACATATCCTTTAGCCTGGGGTGGCCGACTCGAGACAGAGCCCGAACAGGGACAACACAACATAACAAAATAAATAAATAAATAAATAAATTCACAAACATCTAGGTCGCCAAGGAGATGACCCAGAGACCAAAGATCACTAAGGGCATCCAGCACCACCCCGGTCCACAGGCAGACACGCAGCGGAACCATACCACAATGCCCGCCCACCTCACATCCAGGCATATTAGTCGTGATTGTGTATTCAACCTTTAACTCACTCTCTCTCTCTCTCTCTCTCTCTCTCTCTCTCTCTCTCTCTCTCTCTCTCTCTCTCTTCAACTCTACTCTACTCTGAATAGCAGATATGTTTTTACTCCCCCTCTTTCATCCTCACACACACACTCTCTCTCTCTCTCACTCGCTCTAGCTCTCTCTCTACTCTGAATAGCAGATATGTTTTTACTCTCTCTCTCTCTCTCTCTCTCTCTCTCTCTCTCTCTCTCTGTCTCATGCGCCTTCCCTCTCCTTACCACTTGAACCCCTGGCGAGCAACTCTTCTGATGATTCTCTATTTTTGGGGTCGAGAAGGGCTGAAGCTTATAATTCCTCTGCCTGTAACAGTTCGGGGAGGGGAGCGGGAGAGATATGTTCCATTCTTGTAGGAGAGGCGACACTTTCACTTTAACCCTCTCCTACATATGACGCGATTTTGAGCCTATTGGGGATACTTTAAAGCCTTTGTTACCATCAGGGGTATTTATAAACCTTTAGTTTAGTTACTTCAACCTCTGCAGTTGTCTTTGAGTTAGCTGTGGGCAGAAAACTAATTTTGGAGAGGTAATAATAAGAGTGAGAGAACTCTATTTCTTATTGCTAATCTGGCAACCTCTGCGTCATAAATGCGTGAAAGGGTTAAAGAAACATTTCGAGGTTTATCGTTACTTGGAGGAAGATTGGTAATACCTGACTACATACGACGCTGTCTACCTGCGGTTGGGAATATGAACATGATTAGATTAATATCCAGTATTCGAGAATGGATAATAAGTCGTAGGCGTGTGCATAAACCTTGTAACCGTCCTGGTGGTACAATGGTTAGAGTGTTTGAAAATCTGCGTGTGATAACCCAGGTTCGAATCCCGGTGGAATTTACGATGCCTCATTTATATTCTGTTGTCTTACTATTATTTGCCGACTGTGTTCATATTAGGAAGGACATATGGAAGTCAGAGGGATAATTGAGATAGTATTCACCCATTTCATTCCCACAGATCCTTCCTAAGCAGCATAACATCGTCTACTAATGATTGCCAAAATATGCAGTCAAAATGCGTCATAATCAACTAAAGTTTAAAATGATGGTGATGCAAGTTTGGTTAAGGGGGGTCCCCGGTTTGTTTTCTCTTTCTCTCCTTTTCTCTCTTTCCCTGGCTTGTATCCATTCGGCCCCATTCAGCCAACTGTTTTAAGACGTTTATCCCCATCCAGGTGTCGATTTCTTCCTGGCGAGCGATAGCGAGCCAGCATTGTATGGAGAGGTCCGGCTTCGCCGGAGACATTTTTCTATCGAAAAATGTACAAATTTAGCTTGCTGTCAAAACTAAAATATATATATGCTGGCTCGCTACCGCTCGCCAGGAAAATATTGATACCTGGATGGGGGTAAACGTCTTAAAACAGTAGGCTGAATGGGGCCGAATGGATACAAGCCAAAGAGAGAGGGAGAGAAAGAGAAACAAAGTGAGGTGGGTTCCCTTAACCTCTTACAGACGTATTTTTCATTGTTTATTTCCTCTGTAATTATCTTTTTAAGACATTTCCAATTGTTAGATTCTCTCTATCTATCTATCTATTTGCTCAGGCCCATTCTCCATTTTTGTTTCTATTCTTTCTATATACATTTTGTTAAGCTAAGCAGAGAAAATTATGTAAATTTTTATACATGGTTATTTTTTGTTTTTATTGGTTCCTTAACTCGTTCAGTACCGGTGCGTCCTTTTACCATTACTTTGGCTACTATTAGACGATTTTATTCATTTTAAAAAGGGCCTCCAGCAATTAACAGGCTTCGAACTATCTCACTTAACCCTTTTACTACCACAGATCCTTCTTAAACTGCACAAAACCGTCTAAATATAGCTAGAATAAAATAAAAAAGACGTTGCCGGTACAGAAGGGGTTAATTCGTTAAGGTATTCAACTTGTAACCTTCCTTCTCCTCCAAATGTGTTCCTAATATGAGAGCCTAGTACTTGGAATGGTTCCTTCCTCTCCCTTCCCTGGACTTCCGCCAAAAGTTGAAACTGAGTTCTCATTGTCCCAACCAGCTCCCTAACTCCCAACTCCCTGACTTAACTCCCAGTTCTGTCACAACTATCTGACTCCCGACCCCCTGACTCCCAGTTTTTTTCAAAGCTCCCTGACTCCCAGTTCTGTCACAACTCCCTCACTCCCAACCCCCTGATTCTTAACCTCCTGACTCTCAGTTCTTTCAACTCCCTAACTCTCAGTTCTGTCACAACTCCCTAGCTCCCAACCCCCTGATTCACAGTCACAGTTCCCTCCTAGCCCACTGACTCCCAGCATCCCCGACTCCCAATTCTCTCCCAGCCACTGACTCCCAATTCTCTCCCAGCCCTCTGACTCCCAATTCTCTCCCAGCCCCTGACTCCCAATTATCTCTCAGCCCCAGATTCCCAATTCTCTCTCAGCCCCTGACTCCCAATTCTTATCTCTCCCAACCCCCTGAATCCCAATTATCTCCCAACCCCTTCACTCCCAACTCTCTCTCAGCCCCCTGACTCCCAACTCTCTCCCAGCCCCCAAACCCCCAATTATCTCAAAGCTCCCTGACCCCCAATTATCTCAAAGCTCCCTGACCCCCAATTATCCCAAAGCCCCCAGACCCCCAATTATCTCAAAGCCCCCTGACCCCCAATTATCTCAAAGCCCCCTGACCCCCAATTATCCCAAAGCCCCCAGACCCCCAATTATCTCAGAGCCCCCTGACCCCCAATTATCTCAAAGCCCCCTGACCCCCAATTATCCCAAAGCCCCCAGACCCCCAATTATCTCAAAGCCCCCTGACCCCCTACTATCCCAAAGCCCCCTGACCCACATTTCAAAGCCCCCTGACTCTCGGTTCAATCCTTTAATCTCAGCTCCCACTTTGGACACTGACTGGTTTATAATTATTTTATTTGGTCTATAAAAAATGCTAAATTAAAATGGAGATATCGAAAATGTAGATATCCCCCTCCCAGCTTTAAGTTCTGGCTTCACGTTTTGGAGAAGAGCTAAATAGTGTGAAAATATATAAATAGTGTGAAAATATATAAATAGTGTGAAAATATATAAATAGTGTGAAAATATATAAATAGTGTGAAAATATATAAATAGTGCATTGGGATGTTTTAATATACTGTATAAATAGTGTATTGGGATGTTTTAAGTCAATTCCTAGACCATTGAACCGCATTAACCCACCACCACCGACACCACCTCCACCTGTCTCATTACCGCCCTCACTAATTACCGATGATGTGCTGCTTGATATACTTAATCTCCCTCCACCCCCATTAATTAATAGCCAACGAGTTATGGGCTATTATATTCGGCGTGTTATCTTGCGAGGATATATTAAGGCGGCATTTCTCATCTCTGGGTCGTAGTTTCTCATAGTATTTATCTTTAATCATTAGTATTGTTAGTATTGTTGTTGTTATTAGGGGTTCGTCCCCTACGGGGAACCCCTATTGTAATCATTAAACCTGGGATTTCATCCAAATTCTTCTTACGCGCCGGTTTCGACGCAATAACTCCAGAACCGCTTTTTGGATCGGGATCAAACTTTCACAAGAGGTGCGTTTTTGTATTGGGCAACTTTTGATATGCTAAACATCCGGCATGGCGGCCAAACAGGCCCATGGCAGCCGATTTCCCGAAAAACTTGACGCCTAAATACCGTCTCTCCCACTCACAGGAAACGACTGGGCTTTGGCATACGCACTCCCCTACTAATGCTCCGCAAATTTTATAGAGAAGGTTTTGCTTTTGCACGTGGGTTTTTTTTCCGGCAATCTTGAAAAAACCTCGAATTCCACTTAAAATTCCGCATCTTGAAAACTACGCCGATGGTCAGAGCCATGCTTGCGTAGTTGGGTGAGGCTCGCGATTCCGAACGTTTTGATACCAAAAAAATATAAATGGGTGGAATAGTTTGGCCGCAGCATTGAAAACTGTCTATTCTTAAATGACTTTAAAACCGAATTCGCTACCCACACAAAGTTTACCGTCTACAGTCTATAGGCTTCCACGCATCCCCCAGTTTTGCTTAATAACATAATCTCTTTATTATTCAGATCTATCATTTGTTTTGTATTTAAATCTCTCAAAAACCGTTCGAGTCCCTACGAATTCCAGCAATTATTTAGCCAACCTACCTATACATACCTACCCTACCAAATAATAATGATAAATTCAAATTAATTTTTGGTGAATGACAGAGTATTGGCTAAAGTTTTTAACAATTCCTCCCTTTGCCAAATGCTTAGTTTAATAACAATGATATGGACCTTTAAAGTTTTGGCAATTGCCCGTGTGACTCGTATTTTAACCCTCCTAAAGTGTTACCACGAAATACCTCTAGATCCTTTCTCAAAAGTCGCTAGCATGTTGCTACATAGCCAAACAATGTTAGGATAATGCTGCAATTTCTAAAGAGTTTTGGTTCGTTTGTTTTGCACATTTTACAATGTAGTGTGACTAGAATGTCTGAAATTTTCAAGTTATCCCTAGTAAATGTCTCTAGATATAAAAGAAATGGCTGTTAGATTGAAGTAAATAGCTCTACATTTAGCGGTAATATGTAGCTTTACAACTGGCAACACTGCAACCACCACCTCCCTCCCACCCTCCCAGTATGTCTCCACAAAATACCGCTAGATCCTTTCTCAAAAGTCGCTAGCATGTTGCTACATAGTCAAACAATGTTAGAATAATGCTGCAATTTCTAAAGAGTTTTGGTTTGTTTGTTTTGCAAATTTTACAATGTAATATGACTAGAATGTCTGAAATTTTTAAATTATCCCTAGTAAATCTCTCTAGATATGAAAAAATGGCTTCTAAATTGAAGTAAATAGCTCTACATCTAGCGGTAATATGTAGCGATACAACTGGCAACACTGCCTAAGTGGTACCCCAAAACACCGCTAGATCCTTTCTCAAAAGTCGCTAGCACGTTGCTACATAGTCAAACAATGGTAGAACAATGCTGCAATTCCTAAAGAGTTTTGATTTGTTTGTTTTGCAAATTTTACAATGTAATATAACTAGAATGTCTGAAATTTTCAAATTATCCCGAGTAAATGTCTCTAGATATGAAAAAATGGATACTAAACTGAAGTAAATATAGCTCTACATCTAGCGGTAATATGTAGCGGTACAACTGGCAACACTGCCTACAACTACCCTCTCATCACCAATGATCATGCTCTGCTGAGGTTTGTATTTGCTTATCTTATCCTGTGTATAAATGTAACCCCTACACATGTTTCTATTAAATAATGACATTAAACAGGATTCATGATTTAAATACAAGGCTAGATATTTATCGGAAGTACGTATTTACCTTCGGAAAGCTAAAATAAAATGTTTACACATATGGGATAGGGAGGAGGGAGGGAGGTATAAGGGTGGACCGATGGAAGGGAAGAGAACCCCGATATACGAGATACATAGCTTCATATGCGCGTATTGATCACTTTCATGCTATTATGTATGCATACAGAAGTAGCAGGACACATATGTCAAGAGTGAACTCTCTCTCTCTCTCTCTCTTATTTATCGCTGTCTTCCTTACGATTACGACATACTGTACTAGTGCATGAGAACAGGAAATAGGGAGCCTCGCTCTCTCTCTCACAAATGAGAACATAAGTAAACAGGAGTCTGCAGAGAGCCGATTGGCTATAGGACTCGGTAGCCTATTCCACATATCTACAACTCTGTTACTAAACGAATAGAGGCAGATCCCTTACACACCCAGTCTCTCTGTCGCTCGTTTGTTTGCACACCGGTACAAATGAGGCAGATCCCTTACAAGATGAACATGGGAATCTGCAGAGAGACAAGTGGCCCACAAAAGGCAGATCCCTTTCACATCCAACCCATTTCGTCCATATGACTATCTGATTTTATCTTGAAATTCTCTATTGTTCTTGATCCCACTATAGCACTAGGTAGCCTATTTCACATATCTACGACTATGTTACGAGAGAGGCAGATCCCTTACACAGCCAATCTCTCTCTTATTTGCACACTGGTACAAAGGAGGCAGATCCTTACACATGCTACCAAGATGAAAATGGGAGTCTGCAGAGAGCCGATTGGCCCACACACGGCAGATCCCTTTCTCACCCAATCCATCTCGTCTTATCAAATTTTATGTTGAAGCTCTATTGTTATTGATCCCACTATAGCACTTGGTAGCCTATTCCACATATCTACAACTCTTTTACCAAGCGAATAGAGGCAGATCCCTTACACTGCCAATCTCTTTCTCTCTCGCTCTTGTTTGTTTGCACACCGGTACAAATGAGGCAGATCCCTTACACATGCAACCAAGATGAAAATGGGAGTCTGCAGAAAGCCAAGTGGCCCACATAAGGCAGGTCCCTTTCACACTCAACCCATCTCATAAACGTTACCTGTTATTTACACTACTTAATACTATACACCCATGTTATCATATACCTGCAACCAAAACACAATTGTAAGAAATAGGAACATAAAAAATGGGAGTCTGTAGAGAGCCAATTGGCCCACACAAGAGATCCTTTTCACACCCAACCCATCTCATAAAAGCTCTCTAATTTATCTGTCTTCCTTACATTTATGACATCCTAGTCTCTCTCTCTCTCTCACAAATGAGAACATAAGAAAACCGGAGTCTGCAGAGAGCCGATTGGCCCACACATGTCAGATCCCTTTCACACCCAACCCATCCCGCGCTCTCTCTCTCTCTCTCATATTTATCGCTATCTTCCTTACGTTTATGACATCCTATTCTCTCGCCATACTCCCCCTCTCCTTCACAAATGAGAAAATAAAAAAAAATTAAGAAAACGGGAGTCTCCAGAGCCGATTGACCTACACATGGCAGATCCCTTTCACACCCAACCCATCTCGTTCTATCTAATTTCAAGTTGAAGCTCTATTGTTCTTGATCCCATTATAGCACTTGGTAGCCTATTCCACATATCTACAACTCTGTTATTAAACGGATAGAGGCAGATCCCTTTTACAGCCAATTTCTCCCTCTCTCGCTCTTGTTTGTTTGCACAATCTGCTCCTTCTGTAGTTTCTCCATGCCCGATAAGTTAAATGATCTTTTGATATCTGTGACACAGCATTTGTATCCAACACAATACCCTGCTTGCAAAACCGTCGAACCCCGAACAACGTTGCTTGCAACTTTAATTATTATTATTTTCATTATTATCAATATTATTATTATTATTATTATTATTATTATTATTATTATTATTATTATCATCAAGGTCTTTATTGCAGGGCTTGGGAATATTGAAGAGCGTTCTTGCGCAAACGATAAAGTGTTCAAGCTTGCTGTAAGTCTAGCGAGGACAATAAATAATAAGTAAATCAATAAATATACCAAAAACTAACCACAACCCCCTTCAGTATATCAAGAATAAATCATCAGTAATTAGTGAGAGCGGTAATGAGGCAGGTGGAGGTGTCGGTGGTGATAGTGATAGCCGATAAAAGGTGGAGTAAAGGAATGAGGTCTATCTATCTATCTATCTATTGCTGGACGACTTCTATTCTATTCTATTCTATTCTATGCTATATACTCAGGTCCAATCCCCACTTTTCCTATATTTTTACTTACTGCCCTGTTTTTTGTTCTGTCCTTTTCTATCTTTCTCTGCCTTGTACCCATTTGGCCCCATTCAGCCTACTGTTTTAAGACGTTTATCCCCATCCAGGTGTCAATTGTTTACTGGTGAGCGGTAGCGAGCCAGCATATTTTTAATTTTTGTTTGACAGCAGGCTAAATGTGTACATTTTTCGATATAAAAATATCTCCGGCGAAGCCGGATTTCTTCATATAATGCTGGCTCGCTATCGCTCGCCAGGAAGAAATCGACACCTAGATGGGGATAAACGTCTTAAAATAGTTGGCTGAATGGGGCCGAATGGATACAAGCCAGAGAAAGAGAGAAAAGGAGAGAAATAACAAAAAGCAGGTCACCCCCCTTAATGAGGGTGGCCATACATAAAATGCCCCCAAGCGGACCTATCCCCTGTAAGAGAGAGAACCCGTGCCAGTTTACTGAAGGACTTACAGGATTAACCACTCACTTTAGGGTCCGTCCGACTCGGAGGCCTTCTATGTATCTTGTTAGCACTATTATTCTACAGTGGGGTGCGGCTAGTCCATCCACTAACCTGCTTCACCCTTAGGTAAGCAGCACAGATTTGTATAAACTTTACTCCCCTAGACAGGTTGCCGACCAAGGCTAATGAGTCCCATCCACCCAGAACCTCAAAACAGTAATACAAATACAAATCTTGTTCAATGAAAATTGCCGGAAAGATTGCTCGTGTGGAACTAGCTTTAAGGGGAGATGTCCACTTGAGGGATTTTTTTCTTGACTCCTTTCTCCCTCATGTTTAGCCCCATTGTTTTTGAGATTATAGATTTTAAGACGTTCTCCCCATTAGTATGGCGATTTTAAGAACCCTCGCCCCATTTCTGTCAATTTTAAGACCATTCGTAGCATTTAGGTGTCTATTTTTTCCTGGCGAGCGATAGCGAGCCTGTAATTTAAGGGGAACCGGCCTTCGGCCGAGACATTTTTCTACCGAAAAATGTACACATTTATCTTGCAAGGGGGTCTAAGGGGAGTAATTTTAAGCTTGATGGAGGTCTAGGGAATCAACTAAAATCCTCCCCTTAAGCCGGTGTCACACGAACGCTTTTCCGGCAGTTTTCGATGAGCAAGATATTTCTCGTAATGTCTTGAGGTTCTTTCGCATTATAATCGGTAACTAGACGGAAGGTAGATTATGTTAGGTGGCTGATTTTTTATACAACTTGAACTTTGAAGATGCCAGACTACAATTGCCCCTAAAAATTTACGAAAAAATACCTTAACCCCTTCTGTACCGGCAACGTCTTTTTACTTTTATTCTGGCTACTATTAAGCGATGTTATTAAGTTTTAAAGGGGCCTCCAGCAATTAACAGGCTTCGAACTATCTCACTTAACCCTTTTTACTACCACTGATCCTTCTTAACCTGCATAAAATCCTCTAAATATAGCTTGAAGAAAATTAAACAGACGTCGCCGGTACAGAAGGGGTTGTTAACACAAAAAATAGAACATTACAACTCTTTTCCTTCCCTTATGTCACTTGCAACTTTTACCAGGTGTATTGGCCAAGTGATATAGCTATTTGTCCCCAGGGGGTGGTCACGACTGGAGGTGATTACGGTACTGATCAGGGGAGACGGGGAAAAGTGCCACAGCGAGGAAATGGAGTTTTGAGGGCTGAGGGGAGTAAGAGAAAGAGGTGTGCGTGTTAAGAGGCCGGCACCGGTACTGGAAGCTTAATCAAACTCTCACCGTGAAAGGGTTAAGGGGAGAATATTTGTTATTATTATTTTTCGGTAGAAAAATATCCCGGCCAAAGGCCGATTCCTCGTAAAATTACAGACTCGCTATCGCTCGCCAGGAAGAAATAAAAACCTAAATAGCACGAAAGGTCTTCAAATTGACAACGATTGAGATAGTATTTACCCTTTTAATACCCACAGATCCTTCCTAAGCTGCATAAAATCGTCTAATGATAGCCAAAATAAACTGCTAAAACGCGTCAAAGCTTCAAGGGGTTAATAAAGCTGTAGTAGTTGAGGTTCCCAACACTACTACTACTACTACTACTACTACTTGGATCCTAAAGGTAGCAGCCTCATAATATAACTGAATACGCACACATACAGAGCAGTCCAGAAACATCTTCCCATAGGGAATTCCTGTGTATTGCCCATAGGGTATTCTTATATTATTGTATTTGCATTCCTATTTATTTGATCTGCATCTGTATGTGGTAACCCAGGTTCGAATCTCGATGGATCACATTCTAAATATAAATAAAATAAAAATAAATAAATATATACTGTATATATAAATAAATAAAAATTGATTCATTAGCTCTCCCTTGCAAATACACAGGAATTCCCTATGGGGAGATGTTTCTGGACCGCTCTGTATATTCTATATAGTATGGGTGTCTTTTGGTCTCGTGTATTTCTAGTTTTCTAGTTGTGTTGGTGCGGCCATAACATAACTGGATATGCTCACAGTTTTGGACTTA
>CM064511.1:38844746-38878072 GCA_032716605.1 Paralithodes platypus
ATGTAGTGTAGTGGGTGGTGCTGATTCGTGGAGGCTGCTGCCAGGAATTGTGTGCCTCTCATGTCTAGATGATCTTTGACTTTGAGGACTTTGGTTTCTTGATGTAGGTGATCTGTGGGTGTCGTAGCTGTGCATCCTGTGATAATTTTCAGGGCTTTATTTTGAATAGTCTGTAAGGTCTTATGATGTTTCAGCTAGGTTAGAAGCCCAGGCCGGGCTTGCGTATTCCATAACTGATCTTATGTATTGTTTGTAGACTGTGGTGGTGGTTTCTTTGTTGTGTCCTAATTTCGTGTGGGCAAGTGATCTGAGGGCGTTAAGTCTGGGTGTAAGTTTCTTTTTCGTGTTTGTGGTGTGCTGTTTGAATGTCATTTGGGTGTCGTATGTTACTCCTAGGATTTTGGGTGTGTATGTGTGTGTTAGGGGTGTGTTGTTTATGTTGAGTCCCGGGACGTAATCGTGCTCTCCAGTCCAGCTTGTGAGGAGGGTTGCAGTGGATTTAGCTGGGGCTAAATTGAGTCCGTTTGTAGTGCACCACTCATGCAATGTGTCGAGATAGTCTTGAAGGAGTCTTGTTGCTGTGTCTGGGTTTTGGTGCGTGCTTGTGAGTGTTATGTCGTCTGCGTAGGAGGCTATGGTTATTTGGGGTGAATTTGGTGTATTTATATCATGCATGTACAGATTGAAGAGTGCGGGCGACAGGACGGATCCTTGCGGGACTCCGTTTGGGAAATTTCTAATGCTAGATGACTGACTGGCAAAAGATACGTGTGCACATCTGCCTGCTAAGAAGTTGGCCAGCCATCTTTTTGTGTTGTTGTGCATGTTTGTGTTGTAGATTTTGTTTGTTAGGTTGTGGCGGGGGATGGCATCGAAGGCTTTACTAATGTCGAGTGTGGCAAGTACTGATCTGTGTGGTGGTCTAGCTGAGTTGATGCCGTCAAAAGCTCTTTGTGTAAGGTCTGTAAGAAGAGTGTTTGTGGAGTGCAATGGCCTGAAGCCGTGTTGTGTTGGAGAAAGGGGTAAGTCAGGTGTCATCAGTTGTAGTACAAGGTGCTCTATGACTTTGGAGGAGTGTGATAGGGCGGTGTGAGGAGGGTAGCGTGGGGTCTTTGTTAGGTTTGGGGAATGTGATGATGATACCATGCTTCCAGATGTCTGGTATTGTGTTGTGTGAGTAGCTGTAGTTTGATATGTTAGTGAGTGCTTGTATGCCTTGTGGTCCCAGGTGTCTGAGGTGAATGTTGCTTATGTTGTCTAGGCCACAGGCGGGTGAGAGCTTGAGATTGTTGATGATATGCTTTGTCTGGTTGTTGGTGAAGGGTGTATAGTCAGGGTCTGTGGGGAATTGTCTTTTTCGTCGGATGACACGTCGGTCGTCTGTGTGGGGTTTTAGGTGACTGACAAGAGAGAAGTGATTGATGAGAGTGTTTGCTTGTTGTTTACGTGAAGGAGTAGAGTCTGTTGTTGTGATTGCAGCATGTGATTGTGTTGTGTTGCTGTTGGAAAGTGTGATGCTGTTTAGTGTTTTGTAGAGTTTTTTGGGGTTTGTTTTGGGATCGAGTGTTTTTAGGAAGTTATTCCAATTTAGTGTTTGTTGTTCTTGTATTTTGTTGTTAATCTGGATGTTGAGTGCTTGAATTTGTTGATTGATGTCTTGTGTGTGGGATGCTGGGGAGTGTTTCAGTGTGTCGCGTTGTATGATGAGGTTTTGAATTTCTGGTGAGAAGTTGGGATTGTGTTTTTTTATGTTACCTCTTGGAATGTGTTTCTTGTCGTCGTTTTGGATAGTCGTGTTGAATGTGTGTACAGCATTGTTGATGTTAGTGATGGGTATACTGTTTAAGGTTTCAAAGTGTTGTTCTGTCTCATTTGTGAAAGCTTCCCAGTTAGCTCTTTTATAGTTAGTGTAAGTGTGTCTGTGGCTAGCTGGGATGAGTATTGTTTTGGTGGTGATAATGATCGGGAGGTGGTCTGAGCCCAAGGTTCTGACCACCTTCCAGGATGTTGTGGGGCCGAGTTCAGGGGAACAAAAGGTGATATCAGGAGATGATGGGGTGTAGAGGGCTTGGTGGGGAGTATGGGTATGCGGATTGTTCAGCTGTAACCGATTAAGGCTAGACTTTTATTTGACAGTGCTAGAATACAAAAATAACAACACTCTTGCCATAACAATTTCATACCCTGGATGCTACAAAAAAAAAAAAAAAAAAAAAAAAAAAAAAAAAAAAAAATATATCTATATATATATATATCTATGTATATATACAGTATATATATAAATATATATATATATATACGGGTATGTATACTGTATATATATATATATATATATTATATATATATATATATATATATTCTATATATATATATATATATATATATTTTTTTTTTTTTTTTTTTTTTTTTTTTTTTTATATACTGTATATACGGTATATACTGTATGTGGAGGTTAAATCACAAATACGTGTGATCGAACTATGTAGTAAAACTTGCTAGGAAAAATGAAACAATGGAACACCAACCTTTCACCTACCGGTATTCTCTCAAGACATCTTCAGGGTAATACCCTGAAGATGTCTTGAGAGAATAGACGAAAGCTTGGTGTTCCACTGTTCCATTTTTCCTAGCGAGTTTCACTATATATATACTGTATATATATATATATTTTTTTTTTTTTTTTTTTTTTTTTTTCTATATCCCAACTACTCCCTCTCGGGCATAGGCTGAGAGCCTGTACATTCCACCGCTCAACACGGTGAAGCCCGTGAGGTCTTCTTCCAGTCTGGGGAGTGAGACATGCGAAGCATCCATCATGGCTCGAAGCAGCTCCATCTCTGAAGCGGCTGGTTGCTTCGCTCAAGTGCTTCACCGTCTCACCCTCCAGACTCAGACCCTCACTCTCAGAACGCCACCTATTGAGCAGTGAACTCACTAGGCATTGTCCCCTGTAACATATTTTGAATATGGGAATATTCATACAGTTATTTAATCAGGGAACAATGAGGGTATTTTTTTGGCATTTTGGTGGGCTTTGTGGTAATGCACTGATACTAGGTACAGCACAAATTCAATCCCAATAATATCTTCCCATTGACATATCGGGATTTGAACCCGGGTCCATTATATTACCAATCCAGTGGCATGACCACTCCACCACACCTATATATATATATATATATATATATGTGTGTGTGTGTGTGTGTGTGTGTGTGTGTAATTAATTCGAACAGGGATGAGTTTGAAAACTAATGTAGCTAAAGACTCGCAGAGATATGAGCAATGCCCAAACATTTCCTTGGATTTTATACACAAATTATTGGGGTTTTTCACATATACGTATGAGCTCAGTATAGCTCTTCATACCTGTGTTCAAGCATCTATTGTATCTACTTGTTTTAGGCAGGCCAAACTTAGTCTGTTCATGGTGCTTATTTATTGTATCTTACGAAAGATAAATTAACATCTCAGTAAATCAGCAAAAAGAAAAAAAAAATGTTTTAGGCAGGCCCATTTTAGTCTGTTTATGGTGCTTATTTTCATTATCTAACTAAGGATAAATTAACATCTTATCAGTAAATTTCACTCCGTAAGATAACTTCTGACGAGGATAAACAACTAATCAACTAATTCATGTTTTAGCCCTGCTGGCGAGTCAGGTGTTCCATAAAACACTTGCGCTTGTACCTACAGTATAATATGCCTTCTTTATATTCCGCCCGAGACTTGGTTATACAGAGACAGGCGCGAGGGGGAAAACATTGCTGGGATGAAACTTTGGGGGGTTTAGGGCTATAACCCCTTCTGTACCGGCGACGTCTTTTTTACTTTATTCTTACAGAGCCTCCAGCAATTAATAAGCTTAGTACTATCTCACTTAACCATTTTTACTACCACAGATCCTTTCTATATTGCACAGAATTGTCTAAATATAGCTAGGGTAAAATTAAAAGGACGTCGCTGATACTGAATGGGTTAAGAGGGATAGGCAAGATGGTGCAGTGTGTTAGGGTGCGGTGTAATGATTAAAGACACGTGCAATATAAGGAGGGCCTTTAATTTAGGAGGAACCGGCCTTTGGCCAGGGAGTTTTTCTACCAACAAATATGCAAAAAGATCTCTGGCGATATTTATCACAATTTATTTGGAGGTCTAGGCAGGAATCTAATAACAGATAAAACAAAACAAAACATATATACATATATGAAATAAAATAAAATAGTATAAACATAATTTTATACAAATATCCCCTTAACTAAAAATGTAGATGAAATAGTTTGTTTTCCATTAAACTCAATCCAGGAGAGAAAAGCGCCTGTCATAACACGAGTATGCATAACAGGGTGTTGCTAGAGATTGGCTATCTATGCTTCAAAATATATGTGTATTACAATGGTAATGCTGTAGCATTTGAAATAATTAATTTCGTTAGTATAAAAACGTAATCTATATTATTAAATCAGTTCGTATGTCTGTTTGTCTGTCTGTGTGTTCTTAATAGGCGGCCGCAGTTTTGGACCTGGGGAGCTGAAACTTTGCATGTGGGTGTCAATTGACCTGGGTCAGGTCATAGAGGGGGCCACGATCGGAGGTCGTTTCGAGGCCGAAATTGAAAAAAAAAAAAATGAAAAAAATGGCCGTTTGGGGCAGGAGGCCTCCGATCGAAAAGGTGTATGGAACGAAAGTTGTTCGCAGCCCCCCACAATGGGGATACGGATGAAGTCAGATCCAAAATCGGAGGTCATTTAGCGGCCGAAATCGAGGTCGCCGTTTAATGAGGCACAGGGAGGTCGATGCCGGTGATTAAGGTAGTAGTAGTAGTATTGTGATGATTGTGGTAGTAGTGATTGATGATGGTGATTATGGTAGTAGTAGTGGTGGTAGTACCCGGGCAACGCCGGGTACCCCTGCTAGTCATTATGAAATATATTATAGTACAATTATACTTACTACACAATTGTTTTATTCGCTGTCAAGAAATAAAATAGGAGTGTGGGAAATTCGAATTTAAAATACACATATACTGGAATTAACTAGCATGGATGTTGAGATATCTAAACATAATCTTTAATTTGTTTTAGTATACAATTTGCTTCAGTAACTCATTCAAAATAATACTCGTATGAACATAATTCCAAAATGCATATTCCTAATGTTGTGATTTTAAATGTACAATTGTTAGAGGAACAGAGGTTTATGTAATGAGAGGTTTATGTAATCTATTTATATTAATGGGAGGTTTTTAGTGTGTTTCCTAGACTTCCATCAAGCTTGAAATTACACCCCCATGACCCCCTTTCAGGATAAATTTGTACATTTTTCGGTAGAAAAATGTCCCGGCCGAAGGCCGGTTCCTCCTAAATTACAGGCTCGCTATCGCTCGCCAGGAAAAAATCGACACCTAAATAGGACGAAAGGTCTTAAAAGTTACATCAATGGGGTGAAAGTTCTTAAAATCGCCAAACTAATGGGGCGAACGTCTTAAAATATCAAAAGCAATGGAGCTAAACATGAGGGAGAAAGGGGTAAAGAAAAAAATCCCTCAAGTGGAAATCTCCCCTTAACTTCACTCCAACACCAAACACCTCCCAATGAAATTAATGAAAGCATGTGATCCACCGGGACTCGAACCTGGGTTACCACACACATATTTTAAACACTAACCATTACACCATCAAGACAGTTATGAGGTTCATGTAATAAGAGGCTTACGTAATTAATATGACTGCATGCTGCGCGGAAACCTTTTGAGTGTGCCAAACATATTCTCCATTGATGCGAATACGAAACTATCTAATTATCTAAACTATAAAAGATCAAAGGTAGGAATGATTTGTATTCATACTCGCCCTTTATAAGCCCGGGAACTGACTTGTTGTTATTGAAAGATTAGTTTACGTAAGAGGGCAATGATCCGTTGATAATGAAGCGGGTTTGGAAGAGAGGGCTATTGACCTGTATAATATTATATGAGGATTGTGGCGCGTTTCATCAGTTTATTCTGGCTATCATTAAAGGATATTATTTAGCTTAGGAAGGGTATATGGAAGTCGGAAGGGTTAAGGGGAGATTTCCACCTGGAGGATTTTTTTCTGAACCTCTTTCTCCCTCATGTTTAGCCCAATTGCTTGTGAGATTTAAAAACGCTTGCCCCATTAGTTTGGCGATTTTAAGAACCCTCGCCCCATTCCTGTCAATTTTAAGACCATTCGTGCCATTTAGGTGTCGATTTTTTCCTGGCGAGCGATAGCGAGCCTGTAATTTAAGGGGAACCGGCCTTCGGCCGGGAAATTTTCTACCGAAAAATGTACAAATTTATCTTGAAAGGGGGTCAAGGGGGTCATTTTAAGCTTGATGGAAGTCTAGGGAATCAACTAAAAACCTCCCCTTAAATTAGACCATCTTTACCCTAATTCCCACAGCATAACCCCTTGAGGATTATGACGCGTTTTGGCAATTTATTCTGGCTACCATGAAACTATATTGTTTAGATTAGGAAGGGTATATGGAAATCGGAAGGGATAAAGAAGACAATCTTTACCCTTATCATGTTCGCCCTTGCAATTAATTGATTGTTTTCATCTGGAGTGTTGCCAGTCAACCAATTGTTCGTGCATCGTGAGGTGAGATGTGTTAATTATTTCCCAACACTCTTGCTACATCACCATAAACCAAAGTGAGCATTGAATATTGAGGGTAAAAAGCTTCTAGTCTCCGGAGTAGCGTTAATGGACTGGGATAACTGTTCAGCATGTTGTCTAAAATGAGAGAGAGAGAGAGAGAGAGCGAGAGGAGGAAGCTGTGAGAAAGAGAGAGAGGAGAAGAGAGAGAGAGTGAGAGAGAGAGAGAGAGGAGCGAGAGAGAGAGATAAGAGAGAGAGAGAGAGAGAGAGAGAGAGAGAGAGAGAGAGAGAGAGAGAGAGAGAGAGAGAGAGAGAGAGAGAGAGAGAGAGAGAGAGAGGGGGGGGGAGAGAGGGAGTACAAAGGAGTACAAAGGAAATCAAGCAACAACAGATCTAGTGACCCTTCTAGGTTGCTTGTCCTCCAAAACACTGAGGATCAAGTGTCCAAACAGTGGTTTAGAGTGGGTAAGGGAACATTGGAAAGGGAACTACTGCCCTGCCACTAACGTGGCAGGACTAGGAAGTTAGTAGGGGACATATGGGTTAGTAACTGAGGGGAGGATAAAGTTATTCATTTACAAACGCAGTCAGTCGCGGGGTTGATGCGAGATATTTGTCTAGGCGGAATTTAAATGAATCAACGGTTGCTGCAGTCTATAACGTCTCGGGGAAGCCCATTCCACAAGTTGACAACTCGATTGAAGAAGAAATTCTTAGATTCGTGCGAGTTAAAAGATTTACCAATAATTTTGCAAACCGTTTCCCCGCGTGTAATTAGATTGGTCGATAGTGAAGTACTTACTACAGTTCATATTGTCGATGCCTTTGATGATTTTGAACGCTTGAATTAAGTCGCCTCTTAATCTGCGCTGGGTTAAAGGAAATAGATTTAATTCTCTAAGACGCTCTTCGTATGGTTTGTTCTTTAGGCTAGGTATCATTTTGGTAACTCTACGTTGAACTCGTTCTAGCTTGTTTATATCTTTTTGGTAATAAGGGCACCAGGATTGAACGCAGTATTTCAGAAGAGGGCGGACTAAGGAATTGTAAAGGGTTAGGATAACTTCTTTGGATTTATGCTCAAATGACCTGCCTATAAAGCCAATTATTTTGGTTGCCTTCTTAACAACTTCTGAACATTGTTGACTCGGTTTTAGGTTACTCGATATTGTTACTCCCAGATCAGTTTCTCTGTTTACATTCTTAAGCTGAGTGCCATTCATCGAATAGTTTGCTTTCTCATTTAGGTATCCGACATGTAGTACTTTACATTTATCCGCATTGACAACTCATTTGCCAAATTTGGGCCCAACATGACAATTTATCTAGATTGTGTTGCATATCGTCAACTTGTTCTTTTGAGAGTACTCTATTTGCAATTTTTGTATCGTCAGCAAATTTTGAGATTGTGCAGGTGAGACCCTCATCTATGTCGTTGATGTAAATTAGAAAAGAGAATTGGTCCTAGTACCGATCCCTGGGGTACCCCGCTACTTACATTGGTCCATTTAGATGCCTTACCGTTTATGACTACCCTTTGCTTTCTGTTGCTGAGCCAATTTTCTATCCATTTCAACACACCGTCTTGTATTCCATGCGCTTTTTAGGTTTAGCAGTAAACGTTTGTGGGGAACTTTGTCAAAGGCCTTTTGAAAATCAAGGTATATAATATCTAACAGCTTTACTCTCATCGTAGAGGTGAGGATATCGTGGAAGAAGTCTAAGAGGTTTGTTTAAACAGGAACGTTTTTTTACGAAAGCCGTGTTGAGTATCTTTAAGTATGTTATTTTCCTCCAAGTGATTTACGAGTCTGTCTCGTATGACCGTTTCTAGCATTTTACATACAACTGAGGTTAAGCTAATTGGACGATAGTTACTGGGTAGGGATTTGCTGCCTTTTTTTTAATATCGGTGTTACGTTGGCTAGCTTCCACTGATCAGGCATAGTTCCAGACTGCAAGGATTTATTGAATAGTAATGTCAGTGGTTTGGAGAGCTCATTCTTAGCTTCCTTTAGAACTCTAGGCGAGATTGTATCAGGTCCTGGCGTTTTATTTACCTTGAGTTTATCTAAACAATTCAATACTTCTCTCTCTGTAACGGTGATATTGCTTAGAACATCTGAATTATCAATCTGAATCGGCGATGGTGTAGGGATATCACTGAGGTCTTCTGTTGTAAAAACTGATGCAAAGAAGGTATTGAGGGCATTGAGGGCATTACTCATTTGTACTTCGTCTTTGGTGTATTCTCCATTTTCATCGACTAACGGTCCAACAGTTGAAGTAACTACTTTTTTCTTTCTGATATAACTATAGAATTCTTTCGGGTTTGTTTTACTTTGATTCGCAATATGTAACTCTAAGGTCTTTTTACTTTGCTTAATTAACTTTTTGGCTTTGCGTCGTAGCTCTACAAATTTCACCCATTCTTCGTCATTTTGTGAGGATTTTAATCTATCATTAGCACATTTTTTAGCAAGCAGGCAGTTTGAAATATCTTTATTCCACCATTTGGGCTTATTATTATGGCCTGGACGCCGTATTTTCGATGGTATGCAGTCTTGCACTGCTTTTAGGTAAGTGGTTTCGAATAACTTCCAAGATGTATTTATGTCGTTATTGTTAATTAAAAAGCTCCAGTCAGTTTCTTTAAACATAGCTCTAAGTTTATGGAAGTTTGCTTTCTTGAAATTAGGGACTTTTTCGATGCTACTATTTGGTTCGTTACTAGTAAACTTTAAAGTGAAAGTTATCGTACGATGGTCGCTGTTACTGAATTCATCACCAACATTCAAATTCTCTATCAATTCTTCTTTTGTTGCAAGTACAATGTCAAGAACGTTATTACCACGGGTCGGCATTCGAACAAATTGATAGAGAGAGGGAGAGAGAGAGAGAACACATACTTTAAACCACTTATATGCATTCCTCCGTGTCATCCTTTAGGCTTTGACCCTTTCAAGCAACGGTGACGCATTTCTGTTCTGTTCTCTGGCTATTTTTAGACGATTGGATTCAGCTTAAGAAGGGTATATGGACGTCAGAGGGTCAATTGAGATAGTCTTTATCCTTATAATTGCCACAGTTCCTTCCTAACCTGCATTAAGTCGTCCAATGTTACCCAGAAAATATCGTCAAATTGCGTCATAATCTTCAAAGAGTTAAGTGGCTTTTTTTCTCTCGATAAATTCATCTCTTCATATATTTTTTAGTTCCTCGCTAGACCTCCCTTAAACATAGATAAACACCCTCTAGACCCTCCTTCAAGATAAATTTGCTATCGATCGCCAGGAAAATATCGACACCTAAATGGCACGCAAGGTCTTAAAATTGACAACGAAATAGAGTTAAAGCTGTACAAATCGCCAAACTAATGGGTCGAACTTCGTAATAATTCAAAACTAATGGGGCTAAACACGAAGGAGAAAGGGGGCCAGAAAAACCAGCCCATCTCCCATTAACAGCAGTATATATTTTCTTCACTCAATTTCCCCATTTCTTTGGACGTTTCCTCCGTCTGCCATCAGCAGTACCATGTCACCCCAAGAAACAGCTGTGTGTCTCACGTCTCCGATACTCTCTCTCTCTCTCTCTCTCCCTATTTCTTCTGGCGTGTGCCATCAGCAATACCGTGTCGCCCTTCTACAAGACCCAGCAGTGTCTCTCTCACACTCACTCTCTCTCTCTTTTCCCTATTTCTTTGTCCGTTCCTTCCGTGTGTCATGAGCAATACCGTGTCGCCCCTCTACAAGACCCAGCTGTGTCTCTCTCACTCACTCACTCTCACTCTCTCTCTCTTCCCTATTTCTTTGTCCGTTCATTCCGTGTGCCATCAGCAATACCGTGTCGCCCTACAAGACCCAGCTGTGTCTCTCTCACTCACTCACTCACTCACTCACTCTCACTCTCTCTCTCTCTCTCTTCCCTATTTCTTTGTCCGTTCCTTCCGTGTGCCATGAGCAATACCGTGTCGCCCCTCTACAAGACCCAGCTGTGTCTCTCTCACTCACTCACACACTCTCTCTCTCTCTCTTTTCCTTATTTCTTTGTCCGTTCCTTCCGTGTGCCATCAGCAATACCGTGTCGCCCTACAAGACCCAGCTGTGTCTCTCCCTCACTCCTCTCTCTCTCTCCTCTCTCTCCTTTCTCTTTCTCTCTCTCTTCTCTCTCTCTCTCTCTTCCCTATTGTTTTCCGTTCTTCCGTTTGCCATCAGTCTCCGTGTCGCCCTACAAGACCAGCTGTGTCTCTCTCCCTCACTCACTCTCTCTCTCTTCTCTCCTCTCGTCTCTCCTCTTCTCTCTCTCTCTCTCCTCTCTCTCGCTCTCTTCCCTATTGTTGGTCCGTTCCTTCCGTGTGCCATCCTACTACGTTGCCCTACAATACCCAGCTGTCTCTCTCTCTCACACTCACTCACTCTCCTCTCTCTCCCTTCTCGCCTCCCTCTCTCTCCTCTCTCGCTCTTATCTTCTTTTCCCCTCTCCCCTCTATTTTTTCTCCCTCTCCTCTCCCCCTCTCCTTCCCTCTCCTCTTTCCTTTCCTCTCTCCTCTCTCTCTCTCCTCATCTTCTCTCCCCTCCCCTCTCCTCCCCTTCTCTCACCCCTCTCCTCCCCTCTCCCCTTCCCCCTCCCCCTCTCTCCTCTCTTCCCCCGCCTCCTCCCATCTCCGCTCTCATACCCGTCTCTCTCCCTCTCGTCTCCTTCTCTCTCTCGTCCTCCTCTCTCTCCTCGCATCTTCTACTCCTCTTCCCACCCCTCCATTCTTCTCCCTCTTCTTATCCTTTTCTCTTTTTTCTTTTTATCTCTCTCTCTCTCTCCCCCCTCTCTCTCCTCTCTTCCGCCCTCTCCTTCTCCCTCCTCCTCGCTCTGGGTTTTCTCTCTCTTCTTTCTTTCCCTCTCTCTCTCCCACCTCTCTGCTCTCCCTCCTCTCTCTCTCCCCTCTGCTCTCCCCTTTGTTTTTTCCTCCTCCTCTCTGCTCTTTCTCTCCTTCTCTTCTCTCTCTCCCTTCGCTTCTCTTTTCCCCTCTCTCCTCCCTCTCTCTCTCATCTTCTCCTCTCTTCTCTCATCTCGCTCCGATCTCTCGCTCTCTCTCTTCCTATTTTTTGTCCGTTCCTTCCGGTGCATCATCCTTATACCGTGTCGCCCTACAGATCACTGATCGTCCTCTCTCACGGCCTCCGATTTCCCATCTTACCCATCGGCCGGGCTTTCAGGGCCCCATCCTTTACGTTAATCATTGTAATCGTAAATCAGGGCCCACTGCATTAATCATTTTCTCGTACTGTTCCCTGCTATCTCTCCCTCAATCAATCTTTCCTTCATTTTGACTTAAACTTCTCTTAAACTTGTCGTGTAAAGGGCATTTCGACCCCCACGTCCCTTGAATTTGGGGGGGGGGGGGGGGCGGCCCTGTCAGTCTTTCAGCTTTGGAAGAGACCTTGTTACAGGCAACCGGCCGTTCGGGATCTTCATACATCTAGAAATAAAAATCCACTGCCTATTAATAAAACACCCGGACTCTTTAAGATTAATCCCGGGCAAGCGGATTTTTTCCTCTCCCCAATACAGAATAATATATGATACTGTTTCTCTCAATATATCCATCGTCAGTGCTCTCCGTTTGGGGGCCTTTGTTATTACCAGTTTATTAGCCGGGAAAAAGACTATTGTAAAGGGGGTCACCTGCCTTTTTTTTTTTTCTCTCTCCTTTTTCTTTCTTGCTTTCGCTTGTATCTATTCGGCCTCATTCAGCCTACTACTAAGACGTTTATCCCCATCCAGGTGTCGATTTCTTCCTGGCGAGCGATAGCGAGCCAGCATTGCATGGAAAAAATCCGGCTTCGCTGGAGACATTTTTCTATCGAAAAATGTACAAATTTAGCTTGCTCTCAAAACGAAAAATATAATATATATATGCTGGCTCGCTACCGCTCACTAGAAAAATATTGACACCTGGATGGGGGGGGAGGTGTGGTGGAGTGGTCTTGCCACTGGCCTGGTAATCCAAAGGTCCCGGGTTCAAATCCCGATGTATCAATGGGAAGATATTTATGGAATTTGTGCTGTACCTAGTATCAGTGCATTACCACAAGCCCACCGAAACGTCAATAAAATACCCTCATTGTTCCCTGATTAAATAGCACTGTATGAATATTCCCATATTCAAAATATGCTATAGGGGTGCAATGCCTGGTGAGTTATCTGCTCAACAGGTGGCGTTGTGTGTGTGTAAGTGTGAGATTCCGAGTGTAGGGGGTGAGACAGTGAAGCACGGGAACGAGATGGCTTCAGAGATGGGGTCGTTTCGGGCCATGAGTGAGCACCGTGCCTCATGTGAAGGCAAGATGGCAGGTGCTCGTTGTACTCTACGTGCTTCACATGTCTCACTCCCTAGACTGGAACAAGACCTCACGGGCTTCACTGTTCATTGTAAAGCGGTGAATGTTAAGGCTCTCAGCCTATGCCCGAGAGGAAGTAAGTTGGAATATAGAAAGAAAAAAAAAAAAAAAAAAAAAAACGTCTTAAAACAGTAGGCTGAATGGGGCCGAATGGATACAAGCCAAAGAGAAAGAGAAAAAAAGCGAGGTGGACTCCCTTAAAATTGTATCACTCTCAAAAAAATTACAACTAGGCTAAACATGGGCAAATGTTTCACAGTTTTTTTTTCAAACATTTTCAATGTATCATTGTGTTCAGGTAATATTAAAGGCAGTTGTACAGTCGTGAACACTAATAACTAATAACATCCATATAAGCACATACATTAATAATCAAACAAGCAAATGGTTTCAATGCTATAAGGTCCAGAAACAAAATGAGAGATGGGCAGATAGATAGATATATGGATAGATAGAGATAAATAGAGATAGATATATATAGATAGATAGATAGATGTAGATAGATAGATAGATAGGCAGATAGATAGGCAGATGCTAGGTCTACAATATGATGCTTATACATACAAAGCTGGTAAGATTCTCCCAATAACTGTCCCGGGTTCTGGAAGGAGGAGAGAGCGTAGTGGCGGAAGGGGAAAAAGAAAATATGAAGTTTGAGGCAATGCTGATCGATGGACACTTTGTCAGAGTGGTAGAAGGAGAGAGAGTGAGTGGTGGAGAGAGAGAGAGTGAGTGGTGGAGAGAGAGAGTGAGTGGTGGAGAGAGAGAGAGTGAGTGGTGGAAGGAGAGAGAGAGTGCTGGAGGAGAGAGAGTAAGTGGTGGAAGGAGAGAGAGTGAGTGCTGGAGGAGAGAGAGTGAGTGGTGGAGGAGAGAGAGTGAGTGCTGGAAGGAGAGAGAGAGAGAGTGAGTGCTGGAGGAGAGAGAGTGAGTGCAGTGCTGGAAGGAGAAAGAGTTAGTGCTGGAAGGAGAGTGTGAGTGGTGGAAGGAGAGAAAGTGAGTGGTGGAAGGAGAGAGAGTGAGTGCTGGAGGAGAGAGAGTGAGTGCTGGAGGAGAGAGAGTGAGTGCTGGAAGGAGAAAGAGTTAGTGCTGGAAGGAGAGTGTGAGTGGTGGAAGGAGAGAAAGTGAGTGGTGGAAGGAGAGAGAGTGAGTGCTGGAGGAGAGAGAGTGAGTGCTGGAGGAGAGAGAGTGAGTGCTGGAAGAGAGAGTGAGTGCTGGAGGAGAGAGAGTGTGATGGGCTCTCTTAACGTAAAGCTACCATGTTGGCTTTAGGAAACTAGGTCGTATCCAGTCCTCTATCACTATCCAAACACATTCTCGGTCCTCTCCTTCCCACATATTAAGGGGGCCCACCTCGCTTTTCTTTTATCTTTCTCTCCCTCTCTCTTTGGCTTGTATCCATTCGGTCCCATTCAGCTTACTGTTTTAAGACGTTTACCCCCATGCAGGTATCAATATTTTCCTGGCGAGCGGTAGCGAGCCAGCATATATATATTTTTGTTTCGACATCAAGCTAAATTTGTACATTTTTCGATAGAAAAATGTCTCCGGCGAAGCCGGGTTTCTCCATACAATGCTGGCTCGCTATCGCTCGCCAGGAAGAAATCGACACCTGGATGAGGATAAACGTCTTAAAACAGTGGCTGAATGGGGCCGAATGGATACAAGCCAGGGAAAGGATGAAAAGGAGCGAAAGATTAAACAAAAACGGTGACCCCCATTAACCCTTTGAGATTTATGAATATTTTCTATGCATTGCGGTTAGCATTAGGCTATGTTATACAGCTTATGAAGGTCCATCTCATTGTTGCCTTTAACTAACACACACCCTTTAACTAACACACACCCTTTAACTAACACACACCCTTTAACTAACACAGACCCTTTAACTAACACAGACCCTTTAACTAACACAGACCCTTTAACTAACACACACCCTTTAACTAACACAGACCCTTTAACTAACACAGACCCTTTAACTAACACACCCTTTAACTAACACAGACCCTTTAACTAACACACACCCTTTAACTAACACAGACCCTTTAACTAACACACCCCCTTTAACTAACACAGACCCTTTAACTAACACACACCCTTTAACTAACACAGACCCTTTAACTAACACAGACCCTTTAACTAACACACACCCTTTGACTAACACAGACCCTTTAACTAACACAGACCCTTTAACTAACACACATCCTTTAACTAACACAGACCCTTTAACTAACACACACCCTTTAACTAACACACATCCTTTAACTAACACACACCCTTTAACTAACACACACCCTTTAACTAACACAGACCCTTTAACTAACACAGACCCTTTGACTAACACAGACCCTTTAACTAACACACACCCTTTAACTAACACACACCCTTTGACTAACACACACCCTTTGACTAACACAGACCCTTTAACTAACACAGAGCCTTTGTAAACTGTAATTAAATCGTCTGAATATAGCCAGGATAAAATGAACGACTACGGAAATACGACTAAGTATATACGACTAAAAGAATACGACCATAAGAATACGATCATATGAATACGATCATATGAATACGATCATATGAACACGATCATAGGAATACGACATTGAGAATACGACCATAAAAATACGACCACCCTAATACGACCACAATATTACGACCATGATAATACAACCATGACACTACAACCATGAAATTATGACTATAAGAATACGACTATGAGAAAATGATCATGAACATACGACCAGAAAAATACAACCCCGAAAATACGACCATATGAATAAGACTATGAGAAAATGATCATGAGCATACGACCATGAAACTACGACCATGAACATACGACCATTAGACTACGATCATAAAAATACAACCCTGAGAATACGACCATAAAAATATAACCATGAGACTACGACCACGATAATACGACCACAAGAATACGACCACAAGAATACGACCATCATAATACGACCACAAGAATACGACCACGATAATACGACCACAAGAATACGGCCATACGATATCGACCATAATACCACGCATATACGACCACGAAAATACGACCACGAGAATGCGACCATGAATATAAGACCATCTAGGAACACGAATACAAGAGCGAGAGCAATATGCAGCGAGCGAAAGGGGAGCGCCAAGGTGAGACTTGTACAAAGGTCGTTACAAAGGATGGGAGGTGTACTTTTATGTAGTCGTGTTTGTTTGAAATGGTTTTAAGTGAGTTGCGTGGATAGGAAAAAGAACAAGGAGGGAGGGGAGAAGAGAGTGAGAGACAGAGAGAAACAAAAAACGAAGAGAGAGAGAGAGAGAGAGAGAGAGAGAGAGAGAGAGAGAGAGAGAGTGAGAGTGAGAGTGAGAGAGAGAGAGAGAGAGAATTACATGCATACACAGTACACAGACCAAACAGGGAACAGATTTTGTGGAGTTGAATCCCCCTGTGTTCTGTAGCAATCCGCCCTATCCTTCAATAAATATGAGGTCTGTTGTTGCTTGTTTTCCTTTGTATTCCTTAAGGGAAGATGGGCTGTTTTTTTCAGGACCCCTTTCTCCCTCGTCTTTAGCCCCATTAGTTTTGAGATTTTAAGACGTTCGGCCCATTAGTTTGGCGATATAACACCTTTCGTCCAATTTCGTTGTCAATTTTAAGACCTTTCATGCCATTTAGATGTCGATTTCTTCCTAGCGAGCGATAGCGAGCCTGTAATATTAAGAGGACCAAGCCTTCGGCCGGGATATTTTCCTACCGAAAAATGTACAAATTTATCTAGAAAGGGGTGTCTAATGAGTGTTTTCTAAGCTTCATGGAGGTCTAGCGAGGAAACTAAAACATAAAATATATAAATAAAAAACAGCACCTATCCCCTTAAGACTTCCCTTCTTTCAACGAGCAGCCTAGAAAGGATCATTAGCCCTGTTGTGGCTTGCTTTCCTTTGCATTACACAAGCTTGTTCGACAGACCTCTCAGGATCAAGAGGGCAAGATCCATTATTTGCTCATTCATTACCGGGATGTGTGTGTGTGTGTGTGTGTGTGTGTGTGTGTGTGTGTGTGTACTTAATCTAGTTGTACTTACTCTAGTTGTATTGCGGGAGTGAGCATGCTCGTTATTTCCCGCCTTCTATATGTGTAGGTGTTATATGTATCGTTGGAATGGCTGTGGATGTGTGTGTAGTCTGTATTTTTAGCCAATTGGCGACATCGGATGTGTGTGCGACATGTGTGTGTGTGTGTGTGTGTGTGTGTGTGTGTGTGTGTGTGTGTGTGTGTGTGTGTGATTTTCTTCATTCTCTCTCGGGTATATTATATGTTACACTTATACACCAGTATTTTATATTTATATATATCTTTACACACTGTCCTGTTTAACGAGTGCTAAATATAATGAAATATATAATGTTAATACTCTAAGCAAATAATTTCCTCTATTAGACGATTTCATTAAGCTTAGAGAAGGTTTGTGGAAAGTACTTAGAATATACGGAGTAGAGGGCAAGTTGCTGAAAGCAGTGAAGAGCATGTATGAGGGTGCAAAGGCGGCAGTACGTGTGGAGAGTGAGCAGAGCGAGTTCTTTGACCTGAATGTTGGTTTGAAACAGGGGTGTGTGATGTCCCCGTGGTTGTTTACTGTATATATGGATGGAGTTATGAAAGAAATACTATCAAGAGCAGTGGATGTTGGTGTATCGCTGAAAAAGGAGGGAATTGAGTGGAAGCTACCTATACTGCTGTTTGCGGATGATACAGTTCTGATGAGTGATAATGAATGGGAGTTGCAGGGTCTGGTAAATGAGTTTGGAATAGTGTGCGAAAAACGGAATTTGAAGGTAAATGCGGGGAAGAGCAAGGTTATGGTCTTCGAAAGGGATGAAGTCACAGAGTGTGAGGTGAAGCTGAACGGTCAGGCTATGGAGATCGTCAACTCTTTTAAGTATCTGGGCAGTGTTGAGTAAAGATGGGACTATGGATGAAGAAGTGCGGGAGAGGGTACAACAGGGGAAGAGGGTTGTAGGAACGCTAAAAGCAGTAACAAGAAATAGGGTGGTCAGTATGGAAGTGAAGAAGTCCTTGCATGACAGTGTGGTAATCCCGACACTGACTTACGGAAGCAGCGAAGCATGGACTTTGGTTGAGAGACTCAGACCAAGAGTGAGAGCAGTGGAAATGAATTACTTAAGGAGTGCGTGCGGAGTTACATGGAGGGATAGACAGACTAATGAGGAAGTAAGAAGGAGGTGTGGTGTGGAGGTAGATGTGCTGGAAAGTGTGAAAAGGAACAACTTGAGATGGTTCGGCCATATGGAACGTATGGAAAGCGAGAGAATGACTAAGAGGGTGTACGAGAGCGAGGTGGAGGGACAGAGAGGGAGAGGTAGACCGAATGAGAGGTGGAAGGATGGAGTGAGGAAGTACATGAACGAAGACGGTGCTGGTTGGGGGGAGGGGCGTCGACTGACTGGGGACAGAGGTGCATGGGGGCGGTTCGTTCGTGGTCACCCCTTCGGGGATCACGGCGTCAGGCAATAGATAGATAGATTAAGCTTAACAAAGGCGTCTACCAGTTAAAAGGCTTCAGACTACCACAAATAATCCCTTTAGCTATCATGCATCTTTCCTAAACTCCGTAAAATCGTCTAAATGTAGCTGTAATCAAATAAAGAAGACGTCACCAGTACTGTAAGGGATAATGGTACGGGGCGGTAGAAAAATATGCAATTCAGTCAATGTGATTGCCATTTAGTTATATGGTCTAGGAATATATAATATGTTCATTGTACACTCGGATACCATAGTCTTTAGCCCACTCATAAATATTAGTGGACGTCACCTATTTCAAATTGTATATATCTGGAAACAAACGTATTAATACAATTGTCTATAAAGCGACTACAAAACTATATATACTATTTACTGAAAAGCAAGCTCTATCCAAAAATCAATCCAGAGAGTTATAATTGCATAAAGACAAACCTAGGGGGTCCACAAATTGTTTACTATGGCACCCGAGTGTACTGTACACATGAGTTAAGGGGAGATGGCCTGTTTTTCTGGACACCTTTCTCATTCATGCTTAGCCGCTTTAGTTTTCAGATGTTTAGACGTTCGGCCCATTAATTTGGCGATCTTAAGCCCTTTCGCCCTTTTTCTTTGTCAATATTAAGACTTTTTGTGTAATTTAGGTGTTGATTTTTTTCCTGGCGAGCGGTAGCGAGCCTGTAATTTAGAAAGAAGGCCGGGACATTTACAAAAGATGTACAAATATATCTTGAAGAGAGATCCTGGGGTTGTTTTACAAAAGTTTGATGGAGGTCTAGGGTGGAGACTAGAAAATAATAATAAATACATGACAACATCGACCAAAAGAGGAACCATTATATCCCTCCTTAAATTAGATAGTTTTATGTCCCAGGCAAGCAGACAAAGAGATAGAGACATAGTGAGAGATACAACGATAACTGGAGAAATTGACAGAGAGTGAAAGAGACATAATGAGAGAAACGGAATGAAACAGAGACATAATGAGAGAAACGGAATGAAACAGACATAATATGAGACGCGGAATGAAACAGAGACATAATGAGAGAAACGGAATGAAACAGAGACATAATGAGAGAAACGGAATGAAACAGAGACATAATGAGAGAAACGGAAAGAAACAGCGACATAATGAGAGAAACGGAATGAAACAGAGACATAATGAGAGAAACGGAATGAAACAGAGACATAATGAGAGATACGGAATGAAACAGAGTGAGACAGACGGAACGAAAACAAACAATGAGAATACACTTAATGAGACAGACAGACAGAGTGAACCAGACAGAGTGAACCAGACATATGACAGAGTAAACCAGACAGACAGACAGAGTGAACCAGACAGAGTGAACCAGACAGACAGACAGAGTGAACCAGACAGAGTGAACCAGACAGATGACATCGTGAACCAGACAGATAACAGAGTGAACCAGACAGACAGACAGAATGAACCAGACAGACAGGGTGGACCAGACAGACAGAGTGAACCAGACAGACAGAGTGGACCAGACAGAGTGAACCAGACAGACAGACAGAGTGAACCAGACAGACAGACAGAGTGAACCAGACAGACAGAGTGAGCCAGACAGACAGAGTGAACCAGACAGACAGAGTGAACCAGACAGACAGAGTGAACGAGACAGACAGAGTGAACCAGACAGACAGACAGAGTGAACCAGACAGACAGACAGAGTGAACCAGACAAACAGAGTGAACCAGACAGGCAGAGTGAGCCAGACAGACAGAGTGAACCAGACAGACAGACAGAGTGAACCAGACAGACAGACAGAGTGAACCAGACAGACAGACAGAGTGAACCAGACAGACAGAGTGAACCAAACAGACAGAGTGAACCAGACACACAGAGTGAACCAGACAGACATAGAGTGAACCAGACAGACAGAGTGAGCCAGACAGACAGACAGAGTGAACCAGACACACAGAGTGAACCAGACAGACAGACAGAGTGAACCAGACAGACAGACAGAGTGAACCAGACAGACATACAGAGTGAGCCAGACAGACATACAGAGTGAGCCAGACAGACAGAGTGAGCCAGACAGACATACAGAGTGAACCAGACAGACAGACAGAGTGAACCAGACAGACAGAGTGAGCCAGACAGACAGTGTGAGCCAGACAGACAGAGTGAACCAGACAGACAGAGTGAGCCAGACTGACAGAGTGAGCCAGACAGACAGAGTGACCCAGACAGACAGAGTGAACCAGACAGACAGAGTGAGCCAGACAGACAGAGTGAGCCAGACAGACAGACAGAGTGAGCCAGCCAGACAGACAGAGTGAGCCAGACATACAGAGTGAGACAGACAGACAGAGTGAGACAGACAGACAGAGTGAGACAGACAGACAGAGTGAACCAGACAGACAGAGTGAGCCAGACAGACAGAGTGAGCCAGACAGACAGAGTGAGCCAGACAGACAGAAAGAGTGAGCCAGACAGACAGAGTGAACCAGACAGACAGACAGAGTGAACCAGACAGACACAGTGAGCCAGACAGACAGCAGAGTGAACCAGACAGACAGAGTGAACCAGACAGACAGAGTGAACCAGACAGACAGAGTGAGCCAGACAGACAGAGTGAGCCAGACAGACAGAGTGAACCAGACAGACAGACAGAGTGAACCAGACAGACAGAGTGAGCCAGACAGACAGACAGAGTGAACCAGACAGACAGAGTGAACCAGACAGACAGAGTGAGCCACACAGACAGAGTGAGCCAGACAGACAGAGTGAGCCAGACAGACAGAGTGAACCAGACAGACAGACAGACAGAGTGAGCCAGACAGACAGAGTGAACCAGACAGACAGACAGAGTGAACCAGACAGACAGAGTGAACCAGACAGACAGAGTGAGACAGACAGAGTGAGCCAGACAGTCAGACATAGTGAACCAGACAGACAGAGTGAGACAGACAGAGTGAGCCAGACAGACAGAGTGAACCAGACAGACAGAGTGAACCAGACAGACAAAGTGAGCCAGACAGACAGAGTGAACCAGACAGACAGACAGAGTGAACCAGACAGACAGAGTGAACCAAACAGACAGAGTGAACCAGACACACAGAGTGAACCAGACAGACATAGAGTGAACCAGACAGAGTGAGCCAGACAGACAGACAGAGTGAACCAGACACACAGAGTGAACCAGACAGACAGACAGAGTGAACCAGACAGACATACAGAGTGAGCCAGACAGACAGAGTGAGCCAGACAGACAGAGTGAGCCAGACAGACATACAGAGTGAACCAGACAGACAGACAGTGAACCAGACAGACAGAGTGAGCCAGAGAGACAGAGTGAGCCAGACAGCCAGAGTGAACCAGACAGACAGAGTGAGCCAGACTGACAGAGTGAGCCAGACAGACAGACAGAGTGAGACAGACAGACAGTGACCCAGACAGACAGAGTGAGCCAGACAGACAGAGTGAGCCAGACAGACAGTGTGAGCCAGACATACAGAGTGAGACAGACAGAGTGAACCAGACAGACAGAGTGAGCCAGACAGACAGAGTGAGCCAGACAGACAGAGTGAACCAGACAGACAGAAAGAGTGAGCCAGACAGACAGAGTGAACCAGACAGACAGAGTGAGCCAGACAGACAGACAGAGTGAACCAGACATACAGAGTGAGCCAGACAGACAGAGTGAGCCAGACAGACAGAGTGAACCAGACAGACAGACAGACAGAGTGAGCCAGACAGAGTGAACCAGACAGACAGAGAGAGTGAACCAGACAGACAGAGTGAACCAGACAGACAGAGTGAGACAGACAGAGTGAGCCAGACAGACAGAGTGAACCAGACAGACAGAGTGAACCAGACAGACAGAGTGAGCCAGACAGACAGAGTGAACCAGACAGACAGACAGAGTGAACCAGACAGACAGACAGAGTGAACCAAACAGACAGAGTGAACCAGACACACAGAGTGAACCAGACACATAGAGTAAGCCAGACAGACATAGAGTAAGCCAGACAGACAGAGTGAGCCAGACAGACAGACAGAGTGAACCAGACAGACAGACAGACAGAGTGAACCAGACAGACATACAGAGTGAGCCAGACAGACAGAGTGAGCCAGACAGACATACAGAGTGAACCAGACAGACAGACAGAGTGAACCAGACAGACAGAGTGAGCCAGACAGACAGAGTGAACCAGACAGACAGAGTGAGACAGACACACAGAGTGAACCAGACAGACAGACAGAGTGAACCAGACAGACAGAGTGAGCCAGACAGACAGAGTGAGACAGACAGACAGAGTGAGACAGACAGACAGAGTGAACCAGACAGACAGAGTGAGCCAGACAGACAGAGTGAACCAGACAGACAGAGTGAGCCAGACAGACAGAGTGAGCCAGACTGACAGAGTAAGCCAGACAGACAGACAGAGTAAGCCAGACAGACAGAGTGAGACAGACAGACAGTGACCCAGACATACAGAGTGAACCAGACAGACAGAGTGAGCCAGACAGACAGAGTGAGCCAGACAGAGTGAACCAGACATACAGTGAGCCAGACAGACAGAGTGAGCTAGACAGACAGAGTGAGCCAGACAGACAGAGTGAACCAGACAGACAGAGTGAACCAGACAGACAGAGTGAGCCAGACAGACAGACAGAGTGAACCAGACAGACAGAGTGAACCAGACAGACAGAGTGAGCCAGACAGAGAGAGTGAGCCAGACAGACAGAGTGAGCCAGACAGACAGAGTGAACCAGACAGACAAGACAGACAGAGTGAGCCAGACAGACAGAGTGAACCAGACAGACAGAGTGAGACAGACAGAGTGAGCCAGACAGACAGAGTGAGACAGACAGAGTGAGCCAGACAGACAGAGTGAGCCAGATAGACAGAGTGAACCAGGCAGACAGAGTGAACCAGACAGACAGAGTGAACCAGACAGACAGTGAACCAGACAGACAGACAGAGTGAACCAGACAGACAGACAGAGTGAACCAGACAGACTGAGTGAACCAGACAGACAGAGTGAGACAGACAGACAGAGTGAGACAGACAGACAGAGTGAGCCAGACAGACAGAGTGAGCTAGACAGACATACAGAGTGAACCAGACAGACATACAGAGTGAGCCAGACAGACAGAGTGAGCCAGACAGACAGAGTGAGCCAGACAAACATACAGAGTGAACCAGACAGACAGACAGAGTGAACCAGACAGACAGAGTGAGCCAGACAGACAGAGTGAGCCCAGACAGACAGAGTGAACCAGACAGCCAGAGTGAACCAGACAGAGTGAGACAGACAGACAGAGTGAACCAGACAGAGTGAAACTGAGTGAGCCAGACAGACAGAGTGAGGCAGACAGACAGAGTGAGCCAGACAGTGAGACAGAGTGAGACAGACAGACAGAGTGAGCCAGACAGACAGAGTGAGCCAGACAGAGAGAGTGAGCCAGACAGACGTACATAGTGAGCCAGACAGACAAAGTGAGCCAGACAGACAGAGTGAACTAGACAGACAGAGTGAGCCAGACAGACAGAGTGAGCCAGACAGACAGAGTGAGACAGACAGAGTGAGACAGACAGACAGAGTGAGCCAGACAGACAGAGTGAGCCAGACAGACAGAGTGAGACAGACAGAGTGAACCTGACAGACAGACAGAGTGAACCAGACAGACAGAGTGAACCAGACAGACAGAGTGAGCCAGACAGACAGAGAGACAGACAGACAGAGTGAACCAGACAGACAGTGAGCCAGACAGACAGAGTGAACCAGACAGACAGAGTGAGCCAGACAGACAGAGTGAACCAGACAGACAGAGTGAGCCAGCCAGACAGACAGAGTGAGCCAGACAGACAGACAGAGTGAGCCAGACAGACAGAGTTAGCCAGACAGCCAGTGTGAGCCAGACAGACAGTGAGCCAGACAGACAGAGTGAACCAGAGAGACAGAGTGAACCAGAGAGACAGAGTGAACCAGACAGACAGACAGACAGAGTGAACCAGACAGACAGAGTGAGCCAGACATACAGAGTGAGACAGACAGACAGACAGACAGAGTGAGCCAGACAGACAGACAGAGTGAACCTGACAGACAGACAGAGTGAACCAGACAGACAGAGTGAACCAGACAGACAGAGTGAACCAGACAGACAGAGTGAGCCAGACAGACAGACAGAGTGAACCTGACAGACAGACAGAGTGAACCTGACAGGCAGACAGAGTGAACCTGATAGACAGACAGAGTGAACCTGGCACACAGACAGAGTGAACCAGACAGACAGAGTGAACCAGACAGACAGAGTGAGCCAGACAGACAGAGTGAGACAGACAGACAGAGTGAACCAGACAGACAGAGTGAGCCAGACAGACAGAGTGAACCAGACAGACAGAGTGAGCCAGACAGACAGTGAACCAAACAGACAGAGTGAGCCAGACAGACAGAGTGAACCAGACAGACAGAGTGAGCCAGACAGACAGAGTGAGCCAGACAGACAGACAGAGTGAGCCAGACAGACAGAGTTAGCCAGACAGACAGCCAGTGTGAGCCAGACAGACAGTGAGCCAGACAGACAGAGTGAACCAGAGACAGAGTGAACCAGACAGACAGACAGAGTGAACCAGACAGACAGAGTGAACCAGACAGACAGAGTGAGCCAGACATACAGAGTGAGACAGACAGACAGACAGACAGACAGAGTGAGCCAGACAGAGTGAGACAGACAGGAAGAGAACATCCTATAAGAAGCAAAATAAACATGTGAGATGAAAGTGAAAAGATGAAAAGTGTAAGTATTTGAAGGAGCATGTAAGAGGATGCCAGTGTATATGTGTGTGTGTGTGTGTGTGTGTGTGGTGTGGGTGTGTGCATCTACTGTATGTGTGTGTGTGTGTGTGTGTGTGTGTGTGTGTGTGTATTTTTTGTTTTTCTATGTGAGTGAGGGAGGCAAAAGGCAGAACTGCCTATAGCGAGTGCCTCGCCCATAGTTGAAAGAGTGACAGGGCCAAAATCAAGGGATGTTCGAGCCAAAATGCCTGGACACACTGAGTTTAAAGCAATTTAAGTCATAGGAAGAGGGAAAGACTGATTCTGGGAGAGAGTTCCAGAGCTCAGCTGTTGAATAGAAGCAAGTCTGAGAGTAACATTTCACTCTTGGGTTGGAGAGTTGCACAGAGTAGGGGTGGGATTGTGTTGCAAGACGGGTACCACGTGCCCTAGGTAAAGGAGGTGGTATACACTGGGAAAGCTCTGAGGAACACTGATTATTATAGTAGCGATAGAATAGCGAGAGGGATGCAACATTGCGGCGAAGAGAGAGAGATTGCAGAGAGTTGGTGAGTGGACGGGAGTTAATGATACGAAAGGCCTTCCTTTCAATTTTGTCTAGGAGAGCGGTGTGAGAGGAACCTCCCCAACACATGTGAACAATACTCAATACAAGGACACACTATGCCCCTGTACAGAGCAAGAAGCTGTGCAGGGGTAAAGAACCCCTAAGGCGGTTAAGCACACCCAGCTTCTGGGAGGCTGCCTTAGCAAGACTGGTAATATATGGTCCTTCTAACTGAGAGCAGAAGAAAAAGAGACACCAAGAATATTGAGAGAAGATGAACTGTGTGTATGTATGTGTGTGCATGTGTGTGTGTGTGTGTGTGTGTGTGTATGTGTATGTATGTATGTATGTATGTGTGTGTGTGTATGTGTGTGTGTGTGTGTGTGTGTATATGTATGTGTGTGTGTGTGTGTGTTATGAGTAGGAAGTGGCATAAGTGTTTGTGTTTAAGAACTTACTGTAATAGATGAACGTATAACCCCCCCCCCCCCCCCCTTGGGGTTAGGGAATAGAATATGCCCCACGTGCCTTCTGCGTGTCGTAAGAGGCGACTAAAGAGGTTGGGTCGGTGGGCTTGCGACCCCCACCCGGAAAAATATCTAAGCAAAGAAAAACGAACGAACAGCCTCGGATGCGGACGGAACCTACGTTGACGAACCACGACTGACTAAGGACATTCCTTCAGACATTCTGAGAATGGCTACGTGGAATGTTAGTGGTATGAATGATGGCACAAAAGACTGTTTACTGTATATATGGATGGAGTTATGAAAGAAATACTATCAAGAGCAGTGGATGTTGGTGTATCGCTGAAAAAGGAGGGAATTGAGTGGAAGCTACCTATACTGCTGTTTGCGGATGATACAGTTCTGATGAGTGATAATGAATGGGAGTTGCAGGGTCTGGTAAATGAGTTTGGAATAGTGTGCGAAAAACGGAATTTGAAGGTAAATGCGGGGAAGAGCAAGGTTATGGTCTTCGAAAGGGATGAAGTCACAGAGTGTGAGGTGAAGCTGAACGGTCAGGCTATGGAAATCGTCAACTCTTTTAAGTATCTGGGCAGTGTTGAGTAAAGATGGGACTATGGATGAAGAAGTTCGGGAGAGGGTACAACAGGGGAAGAGGGTTGTAGGAATGCTAAACGCAGTAACAAAAAATAGGGTGGTCAGTATGGAAGTGAAGTCCTTGCATGACAGTGTGGTAATCCCGACACTGACTTACGGAAGCGAAGCATGGACGTTGGTTGAGAGACTCAGACCAAGAGTGAGAGCAGTGGAAATGAATTACTTAAGGAGTGTGTGCGGAGTTACATGGAGGGATAGACAGAATAATGAGGAACTAAGAAGGAGGTGTGGTGTGGAGGTAGATGTGCTGGAAAGTGTGAAAAGGAACAACTTGAGATGGTTCGGCCGTATGGAACGTATGGAAAGCGAGAGAATGACTAAGAGGGTGTACGAGAGCGAGGTGGAGGGACAGAGAGGGAGAGGTAGACCGAATGAGAGGTGGAAGGATGGAGTGAGGAAGTACATGAACGAAAGCGGTGCTGGTTGGGGGGAGGGGTGTCGACTGACTGGGGACAGAGGTGCATGGGGGTGGTTCGTTCGTGGCCACCCCTTCGGGGATCACGGCGTCAGGCAATAGATAGATAGATAGATAAATGTTTATGTGTGCACGCGTGTGTATGTGTCAGTGTTTGTGGTTGTGTGTGTGTATGTGTCATAGTATTTGAGAGAGCTTATGTATATGTGTGTGTGTCTGTGTGTATGAGTCAGTGTGTGTATGTGTTGGTGGCAGGAAGGGTGAAATGTGACACTAGGTTAATGGAGGGAGTGAGTGTTAGGGGCGTAGATGGGGGAGAGAGAGAGAGAGAGAGAGAGAGAGAGATTTGATTTTGCCCAGAGGGGCGAGTTTATTGAGCAGCGCCCCCCATCCTGTGAGGGGACAACCACTAGTAAGGCGATACATACTGCTCAGAGAGCCATTATTCCACTGAAACAACAGCATCGTCGTCTGGTTACATTCATATTTGTGTTTATAAGTCAGGTTGGCATTATTCAGATGTGTTATTATAGTTTCCTCATTTAATTGTCACATGGTCTGTATATTATGTATCTCAAAAAGAAAAAACAAATTGTAGTGACTGAATTATTAATTGACAGGTTGTAAATAATAGCACTACAGAACTAGTGCAATCGTATGAGGAGACTATTCATATTTTCATTACATCAATGGTTATTGAGATCATAGTTAGCTGCATACAATTATTATAAAAATAGGCAATGGTATAAATCAACATAATACATAATTTAATACAGGCGGACATAATCATGATCCGGTTCGTTGTGCACTGGGAGCTAAGGTGTCTTGAGATCGCCTCGTACCTATACACAACGAACGTATTATAGTCTGCATGGTTGGTATCTAATTGAATATACTTAGTGGGTATTTCAAAAATGTGATGGGGTAAGGAAATGTGATTTGTATATTAGAAGACTGTGATTAACGAGACGTGTAACATGTGGAGGGAGGTGGTAGAAAGGGAGGGATCTCGTTGTGGGTGGAAGTTTCGCTCCCAGGAATTTTCGTTCCTGTGGTATTTCAATAATAATAATAAAATAATAATAATAAGGGGACAACCACTGGTAAGGCAATACATACTGCACAAAGAGCCATTATTCTACTGTAACAACAGTATCGTCGTCTGGTGTTATTATAGTTTCCTCATTTGATTGCCACATGTGCTGTATATACGTGCTCATGAAAAAAAAAAAAAAAAATGTGACTGAATTATTAATTGACAGGTAAATAATAGCACTACAAAACTAGTGCAATCATATGAGGAGACCATTCATGTTTTCTTACATCAATGGTTATTGAGATCATAGTTAGCTGAATACAAATATTACATACATGATGTGACTAATATTTCGAACTACATAAATTATTATGCAATAATAGTACCACAAATATATTACAATCATATGAGGGACACTTCACATTCTTCATTACATCAACGGTTATTGAGGTCATAGTTAGCTGAATACAAGAGTCACATACATAATGTGACTAATATTACCAACTACCGAAGTTATAATGGAATTATAGTAATACAAATATTTTACAAACATGAGTGACATGGTTCAAATTCTTATTACAATAATGGTTATTGAGGGGATAGTTAGCGGAATATGACCAGTGGAGAAGTTTACATGCCGATAGTAATATAATATTTAGTAGGGTGTGTGGTTATGGGAGAGAGGGAGGGGGGTTGTAGGAGGTAGAGGAAGAGAGAGAGAGAGATAGTTACACGGAGTTACAAGGAATAGTAATGGTATCTCAAAGCCCTTGGGGGTCGATTCAAGGAAGATACTCGAAGTAGAAGGAGAAAAATTGTTTAGCGTACAACACTCATTACAGAGTGCAAAATATCATCTACTCTTCTTAAGCTGCTCTACTGAAGAACTGCTTACAACTTCTGAGAGGAGTTTGTTCCAGGTAGAACAGACCTTATTGAACTACCAAGTAATTTAATCCAGGTTCTTGTTTTTAACTATCTATAGCCTATTCTCTCTCTCTCTCTCTCTCTCTCTCTCTCTCTCTCTCTCTCTCTCTCTCGCAGAGAGAGGTCTCAACGCAGAAAAGGTCTCATCTACCAGTCACAATGTCCAACAGATTTGAGATATTGGTAGAGATGGAAGACGAACCAGAAGAGACCAGGCTCGTTGGGGATTCCATCCTACGAGGACAGGTCGAAGAGTTCTGCGACAGAGTCCCAAATCAACGAAAAAGATTTTGCATCCCAGGAGCTGGACTGGACGACATTGTGGAAGCCTTCGAAGATACCACAAAGGATGCAAATGAAAATACCCTTTTTGTCATCCATGCTGGTTCAAATGACGTCATGCGCACCAGATCCGAAGAGTTGATGGAGAAATATCGCAAGATGATCCAGCACTACAAAAACAAGTCAAGGAATATCATCATCTCAGGCATTCTCCCCAAGATCGACGCACCTGACAAATTCTACGACAAGGCTTTCAGCACAAATAGCCGACTAAAACATTTGTGTCTGAGGGAAGAAGTTTAATTCATCAACCTCTGGGACAACTTCTACAACCAGCCTACTCTGTTCCGCAAGGATGGCACTCATCTAAACCCTGTGGGTTCAGCACGCATGGGTCTTCTCCTACACGAAGCAGTCCGCAGCCATGGATCAAAAAACGCCATCCGAGAAGAAGCAGCAGTGACATAAATCATCCAACGCCAAGAAAAAAACAGAGGCAACCGAGGACCACCAGCGATAAGGACCGAAGACAGCGAGGACCGAGGACAGCCATGAACATAAATGTAGATCCGACAAGAACCAAAATATTATTAAAGAGCGTTCCGTGAGTTCTAAAATAACAAATTTAAAGGTTTTCTATGCAAACGCTCGTAGCATACGCAATAAATTTTCAGATTTAGAGGAGCTAGTGTTTACAGAAAATTATGATGTGATTGGCATACAGAATCTTGGCTCAATACAGAAGATAGAGAATTTTTAGCAGAGTATTCACTTCCCGGTTATGTAATGTTTGAGAAAAGCCGAATAAATCGAAATGGAGGTGGCGTTTTACTTTATATCAAAGAAAGTCTTAACCCTACCCTCTTGTCAAAACCTCAAATTGTGAACGTCGACGCATCTTTTGTGCTAATAAAGAATAATAAAGGTACCAAAATAATACTTGCATTAATATACAGACCTCCAGCTCAATCAGTGCAAACTGACCGAGAAATTTACGAACAAATTGCAGATGTAAGTAACTCACAAGATACCGTAATTTTTGGTGACTTTAATTTACCTGTGACCAAGTGGGGCGATACTCTTACTTCACACTCCGGACATGACTTGTATACGAACTTGCAAGAGAGTTCGCTTTATCAATTTGTTGGAACGCCGACCCGTGGTAATAACGTTCTTGACATTGTACTTGCAACAAAAGAAGAATTAATAGAGAATTTGAATGTTGGTGATGAATTCAGTAACAGCGACCATCGTACGATAACTTTCACTTTAAAAGTTTACTAGTAACGAACCAAATAGTAGCATCGAAAAAGTCCCTAATTTCAAGAAAGCAAACTTCCATAAACTTAGAGCTATGTTTAAAGAAACTGACTGGAGCTTTTTAATTCACAATAACGACATAAATACATCTTGGAAGTTATTCGAAGCCACTTACCTAAAAGCATGCAAGACTGCATACCATCGAAAACTCGGCGTCCAGGCCATAATAATAAGCCCAAATGGTGGAATAAAGATATTTCAAACTGCCTGCTTGCTAAAAAATTTGCTAATGATAGATTAAAATCCTCACAAAATGACGAAGAACGGCTGAAATTTGTAGAGCTACGACGCAAAGCCAAAAAGTTAATTAAGCAAAGTAAAAAGACCTTAGAGTTACATATTGCGAATCAAAGTAAAACAAACCCGAAAGAATTCTATAGTTATATCAGAAAGAAAAAAGTCGTTACTTCAACTGTTGGACCGTTAGTCGATGAAAATGGAGAATACACCAAAGACGAAGAACAAATGAGTAATGCCCTCAATACCTTCTTTGCATCAGTTTTTACAACAGAAGACCTCAGTGATATCCCTACACCATCGCCGATTCAGATTGATAATTCAGATGTTCTAAGCAATATCACCGTTACAGAGAGAGAAGTATTGAATTGTTTAGATAAACTCAAGGTAAATAAAACGCCTGGACCTGATACAATCTCGCCTAGAGTTCTAAAGGAAGCTAAGGATGAGCTCTCTAAACCACTGACATTACTATTCAATAAATCCTTGCAGTCTGGAACTATGCCCGATCAGTGGAAGCTAGCCAACGTAACACCGATATTCAAAAAAGGCAGCAAATCCCTACCCAGTAACTATCGTCCAATTAGCTTAACCTCAGTTGTATGTAAAATGCTAGAAACGGTCATACGAGACAGACTCGTAAATCACTTAGAGGAAAATAACATACTTAAAGATACTCAACACGGCTTTCGTAAAAAACGTTCCTGTTTAACAAACCTCTTAGACTTCTTCCACGATATCCTCAACCTCTACGATGAGAGTAAAGCTGTAGATATTATATACCTTGATTTTCAAAAGGCCTTTGACAAAGTTCCCCACAAACGTTTACTGCTAAAACTAAAAGCGCATGGAATACAAGACGGTGTGTTGAAATGGATAGAAAATTGGCTCAGCGACAGAAAGCAAAGAGTAGTCATAAACGGTAAGGCATCAAAATGGACCAATGTAAGTAGCGGGGTACCCCAGGGATCGGTACTATGACCAATTCTCTTTCTAATTTACATCAACGACATAGATGAGGGTCTCACCTGTACAATCTCAAAATTTGCTGACGATACAAAAATTGCAATAGCGTACTCTCAAAAGAACAAGTTGACGATATGCAACACAATCTAGATAAATTGTCATGTTGGGCCCAAATTTGGCAAATGAGTTTCAATGCGGATAAATGTAAAGTACTACATATCGGATACCTAAATGAGAAAGCAAACTATTCGATGAATGGCACTCAGCTTAAGAATGTAAACAGAGAAACCGATCTGGGAGTAACAATATCGAGTAACCTAAAACCGAGTCAACAATGTTCAGAAGTTGTTAAGAAGGCAAACAAAATAATTGGCTTTATAGGCAGGTCATTTGAGCATAAATCCAAAGAAGTTATCCTAACCCTTTACAATTCATTAGTCCGCCCTCTTCTGGAATACTGCGTTCAATCCTGGTGCCCTTATTACCAAAAAGATATAAACAAGCTAGAACGAGTTCAACGTAGATTACCAAAATGATACCTAGCCTAAAGAACAAACCATACGAAGAGCGTCTTAGAGAATTAAATCTATTTCCTTTAACCCAGCGCAGATTAAGAGGTGACTTAATTCAAGTGTTCAAAATCATCAAAGGCATCGACAATATGAACTGTAGTAAGTACTTCACTATCGACCAATCTAATTACACGCGGGGAAAACGGTTGCAAAATTATTGGTAAATCTTTTAACTCACACGAATCTAAGAATTTCTTCTTCAACCGAGTTGTCAACTTGTGGAATGGGCTTCCCCGAAACGTTATAGACTGCATCACCGTTGATTCATTTAAACTCCGCCTAGACAAATATCTCGCATCAAACCCGCGACTGACTGCGTTTGTAAATGAATAACTTTATTTTATCCCCCCCTCAGTTACTAACCCATCTGTCCCCTACTAACTTCCTAATCCTGCCACGGACATTAGTTCCAGGGCAGTAATTCCCTTTCCAATGTTCCCTTACCCACTCTAAACCACTGTTTGGACACTTGATCCTCAGTGTTTTGGAGGACAAGCAACCTAGAAGGGTCACTAGATCTGTTGTTGCTTGATTTTGTTGTACTCCTTTGTACTCCTTTGTACTCAT
>CM064511.1:38878172-39075672 GCA_032716605.1 Paralithodes platypus
CGAGATATTTGTCTAGGCGGAGAATTTTTTAAACGGAATGGGAATTTTAACTGAATTAAACGGTGCTTCCTTGCTCAGTCTATAACGTCTCGGGGAAAGGAGAAGTAGAAGCCCATTCCCAAGTTGACAACTCGAGTTGAAGAAGAAAATTCTTAGATTCTGTGCGATAGGTTATAAAGATTTACCAATAATTTTGCAAACCGTTTCCAATCGTCCGCGTGTACTATTAGATTGGTCGATAGTGAAAGAGTACTTACTACAGTTCATATTGTCGATGCCTTTGATTGATTTTGAAAACCTTTGAAAATTAAGTTCGCCTCCTTAATCTGCGCTGGGGATAAAGGAAATAGGATTTTTAATTCTTCTAAGACGCTCTTCGTCATATGGTTTGTTATTGTAGGGCTCTAGAGTATCATTTTGTGTAACTCTAACGTTTGAAACCTCGTTCTAGCTTGTTTATATCTTTTTTGGGTAAATAAGGGCAACAGGATTGGAACGCTAGTAGTTATTTCAGAACAGAGGGGCGGAACTACGAGCGAAATTGTATAAAGGGTTAGGATAAAATTCTTTGGATTTATGCCTCAAATGACCTGCCCTATTAAAGCCCAAATTATTTTGTTTTGCCTTCTTAAACAACTTCTGAACTATTGTTGACTCGGTTTTAGGTTACTCGATATTGTTACCTCCCAGATCAGTTTCATCTGTTTACATTCTTAAGCTGCACGAAGTGCCATTCATCGGAATAATGGGAGTTTGCTTTCTTCATTTAGGCTTAATCCGACATGTTAGTACTTTACATTTATCCGCATTGAAAAGCTTCATTTGCCAAATTTGGGCCCACCCCAAACATGACAATTTATCTAGATTGTTTTGCATATGCGTTCAACTTGTTCTTTTGAGGAGTACGCTATTTGCAATTTTTGTATCGTCAGCAAAATTTGAGAATTTTGAGATTTGTGAAGAGGTGAGACCCCTCATCTATGTCGTTGATGGTAAAATTAGAAAGAGAATTAGGTCCCTAGTACCGATCCCTGGGGGTTACTACCCCAGCTAACTTACATTGGTCCATTTAGATTGCCTTACCGTTTATGACTAACCCTTGGACTTTCTGTTGACTGAGCAATATTTTTACATCCATGTTCAACACACAGTCTTGGTATTCCATGCGATTGTAGTTTTAGCAGGTAAACGTTTGGGGGAAACTGGTCAAAGAAAGGCATCTTTTGAAAATAAAGGTATAATAATCTTTTTACAGCTTCTATACTCTCATCTGTATGAGGGGTTGAGGATATCGTGTGGAACGAAGAGAAGTACAGAGAAGAGCAGGAAAGTTAAGAAAGGTTTGTTAAAACAGAAACGTTTTTTTACGAAAGCCGTGTTGTTGTGTTGAGTATCTTAAGTATGTTATTTTCCTCTAAGCTGATTTACGAGTCTGTCTCGTATGACCGTTTTCTAGCATGTTTACATACAAACTGGAGGTTTAAGCTTAATTGGACGATAGGTTATCTGGGTAGGGATTTGCTGCCTGTTTTTTAATTTTTTGTTAATAACGGTGTCTGTTACGTTGGCTCTAGCTTCCACTGATCAGGCATAGTTCGCAGAACTGCAACGGGATTTATTGAATAGTAATGTCAGTGGTTTGGGAAGAGCTCATTCTTAGCTTCCTTTAGACAAACCTCATAGGCGAGATTGTATCAGGCGTCCCTGGCGCCGTTTTATTATTTACCTTGAGTTTATCTAAACAATTCAATTAACTTCTCTCTCTTGTAAACGGTGAATATTGCCTTAGAACATCTGAATTTATCAATCTGATATCGGCGATGGTGTAGGATGTGCGGATTATCACCTGAGGTCTTCTGTTGTTAAAAACTGATGCAAAGAAGGTAGGGAGGGCATTACTCAATTTGTACTTCGTCTTTGGTGTATTCTCCTTTTCATCGACTAACGTAGCGTCCAACAGTTGAATAGAGTAACTACTAATTTTTCTTTCTGATTTTATAAAACTATAGAATGCTTCTTTCGGGGTGTGTTTTACTTTGATTCGCAATATGTAACTCTGAAGGTCTTTTTTTACTTTGCTTACAATTAACTTTTTGGCTTTGCGTCGTAGCTCTACAAATTTTCACCCCGTGTGTTTTCGTCATTTTGTGAGGATTTTAAAATCTATCATTAGACAAATTTTTTAGCAAGCAGGCATCTGGTTTGAGAAATATCTTTATCTCCACCATTGGGCTTATTATTTATGGCCCGGCCTGGACGCCGTCGTATTTTCGATTGGTATGCAGTCTTGCACTGACTTTTAGGTAAGTGGTTTCGATATAACTTCCAAGATGTATTTATTTGTTGATTTATGTCGTTATTTGTTAATTAAAAAGCTCCAGTCAGTTTCTTTAAACATAGCTCTAAGTTTATGGAAGTTTGCTTTCTTGAAATTAGGGAATTTTTCGATGCTACTATTTGGTTCGTTACTAGTAAACTTTAAAGTGAAAGTTATCGTACGATGGTCGCTGTTAATGAATTCATCACCAACATTCAAATTCTCTATCAATTCTTCTTTTGTTGCAAGTACAATGTCAAGAACGTTATTACCACGGGTCGGCATTCGAACAAATTGATAGAGAGAGGGAGAGAGAGAGAGAACACATACTTTAAACCACTTATATGCATTCCTCCGTGTCATCCTTTAGGCTTTGACCCTTTCAAACGGTGACGCATTTCTGTTCTGTTCTCTGGCTATTTTTAGACGATTGGATTCAGCTTAAGAAGGGTATATGGACGTCAGAGGGTCAATTGAGATAGTCTTTATCCTTATAATTGCCACAGTTCCTTCCTAACCTGCATTAAGTCGTCCAATGTTACCCAGAAAATATCGTCAAATTGCGTCATAATCTTCAAAGAGTTAAGTGGCTTTTTTTCTCTCGATAAATTCATCTCTTCATATATTTTTTAGTTCCTCGCTAGACCTCCCTTAAACATAGATAAACACCCTCTAGACCCTCCTTCAAGATAAATTTGCTATCGATCGCCAGGAAAATATCGACACCTAAATGGCACGCAAGGTCTTAAAATTGACAACGAAATAGAGTTAAAGCTGTACAAATCGCCAAACTAATGGGTCGAACTTCGTAATAATTCAAAACTAATGGGGCTAAACACGAAGGAGAAAGGGGGCCAGAAAAACCAGCCCATCTCCCATTAACAGCAGTATATATTTTCTTCACTCAATTTCCCCATTTCTTTGGACGTTTCCTCCGTCTGCCATCAGCAGTACCATGTCACCCCAAGAAACAGCTGTGTGTCTCACGTCTCCGATACTCTCTCTCTCTCTCTCTCTCCCTATTTCTTCTGGCGTGTGCCATCAGCAATACCGTGTCGCCCTTCTACAAGACCCAGCTGTGTCTCTCTCACACTCACTCTCTCTCTCTTTTCCCTATTTCTTTGTCCGTTCCTTCCGTGTGTCATGAGCAATACCGTGTCGCCCCTCTACAAGACCCAGCTGTGTCTCTCTCACTCACTCACTCTCACTCTCTCTCTTCCCTATTTCTTTGTCCGTTCATTCCGTGTGCCATCAGCAATACCGTGTCGCCCTACAAGACCCAGCTGTGTCTCTCACACTCACTCTCACTCTCACTCTCTCTCTCTCTCTCTTTTCCCTATTTCTTTGTCCGTTCCTTCCGTGTGCCATCAGCAATACCGTGTCGCCCTACAAGACCCAGCTGTGTCTCTCTCACTCACTCACTCACTCTCACTCTCTCTCTCTCTCTCTTCCCTATTTCTTTGTCCGTTCCTTCCGTGTGCCATGAGCAATACCGTGTCGCCCCTCTACAAGACCCAGCTGTGTCTCTCTCACTCACTCACACACTCTCTCTCTCTCTTTCTCTCTCTCTCTCTCTCTCTCTCTCTTTTCCTTATTTCTTTGTCCGTTCCTTCCGTGTGCCATCAGCAATACCGTGTCGCCCTACAAGACCCAGCTGTGTCTCTCTCACTCACTCACTCTCTCTCTCTCGCTCTTTCTCTCTCTCTCTCTCTCTCTCTCTCTCTCTCTCTCTCTCTCTCTCTCTCTTCCCTATTGTTTTGTCCGTTCCTTCCGTGTGCCATCAGTAATACCGTGTCGCCCTACAAGACCCAGCTGTGTCTCTCTCACGGCTCCGATTTCTCTTACCCACGGCCAGGGCTTTCAGGGCCCACTCATTTATAGTAATCATTGTATCGTACAGTTCAGGGCCCACTCATTTAATCATTTTCTCGTACTGTTCCCTGCATATTCTCTCCCTCAATCAATCTTTCCTTCATTTTATGACTTAAACTTCTCTAAACTTCGTGTATATAGGCATTTCGACCCCCACGTCCCTTGAATTCGGCCCTGTCAGTCTTTCAGCTTTGGAAGAGACACTTGTTACAGGCAACCGGCCGTTCGGATCCTTCATACATCTAGAAATAAAAAATCCACTGCTATTAATAACAGTGACTATTTTAAGATTATCCGGCAAGCGATTTTTTCTCCCCAATACAGAATTAATATATAATGATTTATCTCAATATATCCGTCAGTGCTCCGTTTGCCTTTGTTATTAACCAGTTTATTATCCGCGGAAGACTATTGTAAAGGGGGGTCACCTGCTTTTTTTTTCTCTCTCCTTTTCTTTCTTGCTTTCGCTTGTATCTATTCGGCCCCATTCAGCCTACTATTCTAAGACGTTTATCCCCATCCAGGTGTCGATTTATTCCTGGCGAGTGACAGCGAGCCAGCATTGTATTGAGTAATCCGGCTTCACCGGAGACATTTTTCTATCGAAAAATGTACAAATTAAGCGTGCTGACAAAAACCTTTTAGAAAATAAGCTGGCAAAAATCGACACCTGGATGGGGATAAACGTCTTAAAACAGTAGGGTGAATGGGGCCGAATGTATGCAACCCAGAGAGAGAGAGAGAGAGAGAGAGAGAGAGAGAGAGAGAGAGAGAGAGAGAGAGAGAGAGAGAGAGAATGAGAGAGAGAGCGAGAGAGAGAGAGAGAGAGAGAGAGAGAGAGAGAGAGAGAGAGAGAGAGGGAGAGAGAGAGAGAGTGTGAGTGTGTGTGTGTGTGTGTGTGTGTGTGTGTGTGTGTGTGTGTGTGTGTGTGTGTGTGTGTGTGTGTGTGTGTGTGTGTGTGCGCGTGCGCGTGCGCATACATGTATTAATCAAGCCATTCTCAAGCAATGTATTTTTGTATTGACCCCAAGAGTAAGAAGAATACCTCCCCCTCAAACAAACAACCCTACCCAGACTCCTTACAAGCTAAATAGGCAAATTTTTCGGTAAAAACGTTATCTATTAAATTGCAGGTTCGTTATCGCTCGCCCTGAAAATACGAACACCTGGGGAGAAGCGTCATATAAACGCCAAACTAATGAAGTGAACGTCTTAAATGGTCCCAAACGTCTTACCAACACATCTAAATTACCTCTAACGTACCTAGATTATAGTTTTCTTATTTATTTATTTATTTAATTATTTATTTTATTTTTCTGGGGGGGGGGGGGAATTCTCACAGGCAGATTTGCATTTTGTCTAAGGGAAAAAAAAAAATGGAGAGCATTAGGGAAGCTCCAAAAAGACCTACACCGCACCAGATATATATATATATATATATATATATATATATTATGATGTGGGATAAAGCCAACATTACTCCACCATTACCTCAAAGTTATAAACACCTGGCTCCAACTTCTGGTAGGCTAGCCATAACTTCTCTAACTTTCCCGATCCTGGCTTAGTCCTTCTCCATCAATCCCAAATTACTATGATGATTACCAAATGTACTATCGCTGCTACTACTACTACTACTACTACTACTAGTAATACTATTCCTATTTTGTTTGTGTAATAGAAAGTCCTACTCCTCTTTCATTCTCAAGTAAGCGGTTTTAGAATGACTGAAAGTAGACCCAAACTTACATAGCTGTATGTCCACTACAACTACTACTACTACGGTACTATTACTATTACTACTGCTATTACTACTACTGGTACCAATAATAATAATAATAATAATAATAATAATAATAATAATAATAACAATATTAATATAACGTGTAGCCAGCTCATGGGAGAACTCATAATTAACATCAGGGAAAAAAGGTTGTCACGATTTTTCCGCCAATGATCCGTAAGGTATTAAATTTGTAGGCTAATAAGTCCGTCCTGTTGCTGAGATTTTATAACCCTTATTATCACCAGCACGCTCCAGTGATCATTAAGGGGAGGCAGACCGTTTTTCTGGACCCCAATCTCCCTAATGTTTAGCCCCACTAGTTTTGAGATTATAAGACGTTCGGCCCATTAGTTTGTCAATTTTAACACCTTTCGCCCCATTTCGTTGTAAATTTTAAGACCTTTCGGGCCATCTAGATGTCGATTTTTTCCTGGCGATCGATAGCGAGCCTGCAATTTTTAGAGGAACCGGCCTTCGGCCGGGACATTTTTCTACCGAAAAATGTACAAATGTATCTTGAAGGGGGTGTTTTTCTAAGCTTGATGGAGGTCTAGGGAGGAAACTAAAAAAATATATGAATAAATTAATTAATAGATCAAACAAACGGTCAGTCTCCCCTTAATATACACACACCCACACACACTCACATACATACTCTCTCACACACACACACAAATTCGCACACATGCATACACCCTCCAACACCCACCCACACGTAACGTTATGTACAGTTGACCACATAAGTTCTGTTTTTCTTCGTGATCTTACGTATGAACGATTGCGAGTGTGGTTTCTTTTAATTATCAGTTGACTAGTGAAATGAGTTAACCACTGCATAAGCAACTACACTCGTTATTCAATTATGCGCATTAAATTTCCATGCATAAGGGAGGAACAGAACTTATGTGGCCAACTGTACATGTGCAATGTTACCATACTGTTAGAATGGCAGTGGATGTGAATGTAGCCTATAACCAGTGTAATTAGCTCGCCCATGCTCACCAGGTGCTACCACACACATTATATATATATACAGTATATATATATATATATATATATATATATATATATATACAGTATATATATAACACTAGCAAACCTGCCACCAGGTCAATAAAGCTACAATACACCCAACGGGTGGCGAACCCGGGACCTTTTAAGTACGAAACAAGTGTACCACCCTTTGCCCACGCAAGCGCCTGAAATTACGACAAGTAAATCAAATCGAAGGATAGACAATGAATATTAAGATATGCGACACAATAATAAGCATTACGAATGTTATGTGTGTGTGTTCTAGCATATATGAGGGATAATTTGCAAGAAGATGTAAGGCTCGTAGTTTATTCCACTCTGTCACCACACTGTAGGTGAAGAAACACCTTTCTGACATCTAGATTTGCCTTTTTGGTTTTTAATTTCATTCCATTTCTGCGAGTTTGAGTATTATTGTTTAATGTGAATACCGGTACCGCATTTCTATTGACTTTGTCGAAGCCTTTCAGTATCTTAAAGCACTCAATAAACTGACCCCTCAACCACCTCTTTTTTAATGAGAACAGGTTCAATCGTTAAGTCTTTCTTCATATGGTTTATTTCTTAATGAGGGAATCATCTTCGTCGCTCTACGCTGCACTGACTCGAGTCATACAATGTCCTTGCTCAGATAAGTTGACCAGAACTGCACACCATATTCAAGAGAGAGAGAGAGAGAGAGAGAGAGAGAGAGAGAGAGAGAGAGCGAGAGAGCGAGAGAGAGAGAGAGAGAGAGAGAGAGAGAGAGAGGAGAGAGAGGAGAGAGAGAGAGAGAGAGAGAGAGAGAGAGAGAGAGAGAGAGAGAGAGAGAGAGAGAGAGAGAGAGAGAGAGAGAGAGAGAGAGAGAGAGAGAGAGAGAGAGAGAGAGAGAGAGAGAGAGAGAGAGAGAGAGAGAGAGAGAATTTAAAAGTACGTATCTCTTTCAGTCGTGTGGCGCTGCAATGATTAGTAGCTTCAGCATACACCATAAAGTAGTAAGCACTGTTGGAACTTGGAAGGGTATGATATGAGCACGATTTTCCGGGTACAACTTTACACTGATCATATGTTCAAATGATTATATATTCAAATGATCATATAATTATTCAAATGATCATATATAAAAATGATCATGTATTCAAATGATCATGTATTCAAATGATCGTATATTCAAATGATCATGTATTCATATGAATATATAATCAAATGAAATTATATTCAAATTATCATATATTCAAATGTTCATATATTCAAATGATTGTATATATAAATGATCATATATTCAAATGAGTCTACAGTATGTTAAAGAATGACACGGGTATATTGGTATTATCCAGTGGTTCTACCGGCAATATCAGAATTGTAACTGCAGCAAACATTGCACAAAATGAAGACCTCTGACATCTGACCGCCAAATAACTCCACGCACTCTACTGCAGATAGAACATTCTTGACATACAACTATAAACTTTGGGTATTTCCTTTCATCTCATAATAGCCATTCTGTAATTTGTTGTCTTTTATAGAGACGCATTTGCTAAGTTACCCGATATAGAGAATTCAGTCTGCTATATTGTATGCATTTGATGATGTCCCTGTCTAGAATGTACTGGTCCAGGCGCTTTCATTTGTATTTATGTGTGTTTTTTTTTTTTTTTTTTTTTTTTTTTTTTGCTGGCTTTCCCTGTCTCGGTGATAAAGCGGACAAAGTTTAGGGGATGTGACAGGGTGTGCGAGGAGAAATGAAAGCTATCGAATATTGGAGAGAGGCAGGGGGTTAAGGGGGGTAGTGCTTTTTTTTTTTTTTTTTTTTTTTTGTTTTTTTTTTTTTTTTTTCTATATAATTATATATTTATTTATTTATTTATTTTTGAGTTTCCTCGCTAGACCTCCGTCAAGCTTAGAAAAAAAACACCCCTAGACCCCCTTTCAATTTAAATTGTTTAAGGGGAGGTGGTCGGTTTTTCTGGATACCCTTCACCCTCGTGTTTAGCCCCATTAGTTTGGCAATTTTAAGACCTTTCGCACAATTTTCTTTGTCAATATTGAGTCTTTTCGTGTCATTTAGGTGTCGAGTTTTTTCTGGCGAGCGATAGCGAGCCTGTAATTTAGGAGACCGAAAAATGTACAAATGTATCTTGAAAGGGGATCCTGGGGTTGCTTTTTTAAGTTTGATGGAGGTCTAGGGAGGAAACTAGAAAAATAATAAATACATGAACAAAATCGACCAAAAGTGAACCATCCCCCCTTAATGTATTGAGGTTATGATATTATTATGTTCTCTCCACTAACCAACTTTACTCCTACACTCGATTAATGAAATTAACGAACACATGTGGCAGTCCGGGGATTCGAACCTAGGATGCTCACACCGAAAATCAACACACTTATGCATTGCACCACGAAGACAGTTAAAGGATGTTGCAGAAGCCTGCGATTTATTATGCAGTTTCGAATTCTGCATACCAATCTTAGCATGTACAATATCCCAACTGCACTATCGGAGGCTTTGCATAGGTGAAAGGAAATAGTAATTAATGAGGCACTTAACCCTAGGGAAGGCCTCTCGATAAACTACTACTGAACCTGAATGATTTATTATGTTCTCTCCACTAACCAACTTTACTCCTAAACTCGATTAATGAAATTAACGAACACATGTGGCAGTCCGGGGATTCGAACCTAGGATGCTCACACCGAAAATCAACACACTTATGCATTGCACCACGAATCCCCAAGGGGATCAAGGAAATATGCACTAGGTAGATATATTGATAGCTTATAGGGATCATGAGAGTCTTTAGCAGTATTGAGAGTGATATTGATACGAATATATTTGCTTTCAAACAGTAAATCAAGCAATACGCATTCTAAATACGTCGAATTCCATCCATAAGCCTTACGAATTTCATCCATAAACATTCTGAAACCAAAGCACGTTGTCATTGAAGCAAAATCCACATAACGCCCCGGTTAGTGGAGTATGAAATGCAATAGTGATTTAATGGAAGGTATATACGTAGAAGCGCTTGATGAACGATCCCCACTCTACACTTTATTGATGGGATAACGGTGCTTTGTTGTGGTGATGGTACAGTGTTATGGCGCTTTGTTGTGGTGATGGTGCAGTGTTGTGGTGATGGTACAGTGTTATGGTGCAGTGTTGTGGTGATGGTACAGTGTTATGGTGCTTTGTTGTGGTGATGGTACAGTGTTATGGTGCAGTGTTGTGGCGATGGTACAGTGTTATGGTGCTTTGTTGTGGTGATGGTACAGTGTTGTGGTGATGGTACAGTGTTATGGTGCAGTGTTGTGGTGATGGTACAGTGTTATGGTGATGGTACAGTGTTATGGTGCTTTGTTGTGGTAATGGTACAGTGTTATGGTGCAGTGTTGTGGTGATGGTGCAGTGTTGTGGTGATGGTACAGTGTTATGGTGCAGTGTTGTGGTGATGGTACAGTGTTGTGGTGCTTTGTTGTGGTGATGGTACAGTGTTATGGTGCAGTGTTGTGGTGATGGTACAGTGTTGTGGTGATGGTACAGTGTTATGGTGCAGTGTTATGGTGATGGTACAGTGTTATGGTGCTTTTTTGTGGTAATGGTACTGTGTTATGGTGCAGTGTTGTGGTGATGGTGCAGTGTTGTGGTGATGGTACAGTGTTATGGTGCAGTGTTGTGGTGATGGTACAGTGTTATGGTGCTTTGTTGTGGTGATGATACAGTGTTATGGTGCAGTGTTGTGGTGATGGTACAGTGTTATGGTGCAGTGTTGTGGTGATGGTACAGTGTTATGGTGCATTGTTTTGGTGATGGTGCAGTGTTATGGTGATGGTACAGTGTTATGGTGCTTTGTTGTGGTGATGGTACAGTGTTGTGGTGATGGTACAGTGTTATGGTGCAGTGTTGTGGTGATGGTACAGTGTTATGGTGATGGTACAGTGTTATGGTGCATTGTTGTGGTGATGGTGCAGTGTTGTGGTGATGGTACAGTGTTGTGTTGATGGTACAGTGTTATGGTGATGGTACAGTGTTATGGTGATGTGCAGTGTTGTGATGATGATGATACAGTGTTGTGGTGAATAAGTCCAAAATACTTGACTTCTTAAAAATATATCAACAGTAATGGATAGTTTGAGTGCCTTTGTGTTTTTGTGGAGAGTCAGCTCTCAATGTGGCTCTGTGTGTGTGTCTGTAGCCTACTGTATATATGTTATTAAGGGGAGGTTTTTAGTGTGTTTCCTAGACTTCCATAAAGCTTGAAATTACACCCCCTTGAGTCCCTTTCAAGATAAATTTTTAAATTTTTCGGTAGAAATTACAGGCTCGCTATCGCTCGCCAGGATAAAATCGACACCTGAATGGCACGAAAGGTCTTAATATGGGGTGAAAGTTCTTAAAATCGCTAAACTAATGGGGCGAACGTTTTAAAATATCAACAGCAATGGGGCTAAACATGAGGGAGCAAGGGGTCCAGAAAAAAATCCTCCAGGTGGAAATCTCCCCTTAAACAGGATCTTCCAACACCTTATTGTCGATTTTAATTGAAACTTGGTTAGTGACATTATGTGATAACCCCTCGTTCTACAACAAACAAGAGACAATATGAATATATACGTAAATATAAACATAAACCAAAAATACATATATTGATGATGATTGAAATTCTGCCAGTATCTAATCCCCCCCCCCCCCCCCCAAACACACACACACACAAACGCACATATACATATTGTACACACACCCCATATCGTTCTATGTAAACCCTATACAATCATCATGAACAGTTCACTTTTCACAATATTCGTTCTGGTACTTATTAGTTACCCAAGTTTTTCAAACACAAACTCTGTTGATAATTGGATGCAGCATATTTGTCCAAATTTAGAGCTGGTTTATTATTGTCACATACTGTAATATACATATCTATCTATCTATTGCCAGACGTCACGATTCCCGAAGGGGTGGGCACGAATGAATTTCTCACATACACCTCTGTCCCCTGTCAGCCGATGCGCCTCCGCCCATCCAGCACGGCTTCCCCTCATATACCTCTCAAACTTCATCCTTCCACTTCACTCTCGGTCTCCCTCTCTGTCCTGCCACCTCACTCTCGTACACCCTCTTAGTCATTCTCGCGCTTCCCATGCGCTCCACATGGCCGAACCATCTCAAGGTGTTCCTTTTCACACTTTCCAGCACATCCACATCCACACCACAATGCTCTCGTATTTCCTCATTCGTCTGTCTATCCCTCCATGTAACTCTACATGCACTTCTCAAGTAACCTACTTCCACCCCTCTCACTTTTGATTTGTGGCTCTCCAACAACGTCCATTCTTTACTTCTGTCAATGTCAGGATTACCACACTCTCATTCAATAACTTTTTGCTTCCATGCTGACCACCCTAATCCTAGTTACTGTTTTCAGGATTCCTACTACCTTCTTCCCATGTTGCACCCTCTCCTGCACTTCATCCTCCATACTCCCAGCTTCACTTATCACACAGCCCAAATACTTAAATGAGCTGACATTCTCCATAACCTGACCATTCAACCTCACCTCACACTCTATGACTGCACCCTTTTCAAAGATCATACCCGTACCCCGCAGTTACTGTACCTTTATGTTCCGTTTCTCGCACACGGTTCCAAACATATTCATCAGATCCTGTAACTCCCACTCATCAGAACTGTATTATCAGCAAACAGCAGCACAGACAACCTCCGCTCATTTCCTTCCCTTATCAGCGGTACACCAACATCCACTGCTCTTCCTTGTCTTTCCTTCATGACTCCATCTATATTATATACGGTATTGAACAACCATGGGAGCATCACACACTCTTGTTTTAACCCAACATTCAGATCAAAGAACTTACACTGTTCATTATCCATACACAATGCCACCATTGCACCCTCATACAAGTTCTTCATCACTTTCAGCAACTTTAACAGGTACTCCGAAAATTCTCAATACTCTTCTCATACCTTTATTATCAACGATGTTATATTCAGCGAACGATGTTATATACATATGTAAATATAGGACACATAATGGAAAACTGCCTCTTAATAGTGTCTCCTTGTATTGAAAGAAACAAATATATGGTCATATCCGAAATGTATTCAAACCAAAATAGCTGGACACACCCAGATCTAGATAATTAACCCTTTCAGTACACATTTCAGTATAATTTCATTATATGATTTAGGTGGAAGAGAAACACAAGAAAGAACTTGATTTCTTTATTTCTCTTACGTTTCGGGCTACGCATAACCCATCTTCAGAGAGACTTCAGAGGTTCTGCGTAGTTCGAAACGTAAGAGAAATAAAGAAATCAAGCGCTTTCCTGTGTTTCCCTTCCACTTGTCATAATGGCTCAGCCATTTAAATATTTTCAGGCTAATATTAGACAATAATACTCAGCTCAGGAAAACCATCTATATCAATTGACCCTCTGACTCCCACAATCCCTACCTAAAACCATCTATATCAATTGACCCTCTGACTCCCACAATCCCTACCTAAAACCATCTATATCAATTGACCCTGACTCCCACAATCCCTACCTAAAACCATCTATATCAATTGACCCTCTGACTCCCACAATCCCTAAAACCATCTATATCAATTGACCCACTGACTCCCACAATCCCTACCTAAAACCATCTATATCAATTGACCCTCTGACTCCCACAATCCCTACCTAAAACCATCTATATCAATTGACCCTCTGACTCACACAATCCCTACCTAAAACCATCTATATCAATTGACCCTCTGACTCCCACAATCCCTACCTAAAACCATCTATATTAATTGACCCTCTGACTCCCACAATCCCTACCTAAAACCATCTATATCAATTGACCCTCTGACTCCCACAATCCTACCTAAAACCATCTATATCAATTGACCCTCTGACTCCCACAATCCCTACCTAAAACCATCTATATCAATTGACCCTCTGACTCCCACAATCCCTACCTAAAACCATCTATATCAATTGACCCTCTGACTCCCACAATCCCTACCTAAAATCATCTATATCAATTGACCCTCTGACTCCCACAATCCCTACCTAAAACCATCTATATCAATTGACCCTCTGACTCCCACAATCCCTACCTAAAACCATCTATATCAATTGACCCTCTGACTCCCACAATCCCTACCTAAAACCATCTATATCAATTGACCCTCTGACTCCCACAATCCCTACCTAAAACCATCTATATCAATTGACCCTCTGACTCCCACAATCCCTACCTAAAACCATCTATATCAATTGACCCTCTGACTCCCACAATCCCTACCTAAAACCATCTATATTAATTGACCCTCTGACTCCCACAATCCCTGCCTAAAACCATCTATATCAATTGACCCTCTGACTCCCACAATCCCTACCTAAAACCATCTATATCAATTGACCCTCTGACTCCCACAATCCCTACAAAAAACCATCTATATCAATTGACCCTGACTCCCACAATCCCTACCTAAAACCATCTATATCAATTGACCCTCTGACTCCCACAATCCCTACCTAAAACCATCTATATCAATTGACCCTCTGACTCCCACAATCCCTACCTAAAACCATCTATATCAATTGACCCTCTGACTCCCACAATCCCTACCTAAAACCATCTATATCAATTGACCCTCTGACTCCCACAATCCCTACCTAAAACCATCTATATCAATTGACCCTCTGACTCCCACAATCCCTACCTAAAACCATCTATATTAATTGACCCTCTGACTCCCACAATCCCTACCTAAACCCATCTATATCAATTGACCCTCTGACTCCCACAATCCCTACCTAAACTAAATAAAATGGCCTGCTAATAACCAGAATAAAGTGTCATGAGAAATACTGAAAGGGACAAATCGCTTAAGGGGACATGGGCTGTTTTTCTGGTCCCCCTTCTCCCTCATGTTTACCCCCAATAGTTTTCAGATTTTATGACGTTCGGCCCATTAGTTCGGCGATTTTAATACCTTTTGGCCCATTTCGTTGTCAATTTTAAGACCTTTCGTGCCATTTAGGTGTCGATTTTTTCCTGGCGAGCGATAGCGAGCCTGTAATCTTAGGAGTAACCGGCCTTCGGCCGGCACATTTTTCTACCAAAAAATGTACAAATTAATCTAGAAGGGGGATCTGATGGATGTTTTTTAAAATTTGATGGAGATCTAGGGAGGAAACTAAAGAAAATAATAAATAAATGAAAAAATCTACCAAACAGTGAACCATCAATTAATTATTAATGGAGAAAGTTGGGCTGGGCAAAAAGCTTGGTGGTATTGTAAAACAGAAACTGGTATATCGGTTCATTGTTGGGTTAAAGAGCTGGCAGGAATATAAGTTAATTATGTACAGTACAGTAGTTTGTTAGACAGGACAAAAGTGGTCCTGGTGGTGAAATTGATAGACAGGGAGAGAAGTGAAGTTGTAAATAATTGATTGAGGGTTTCGAACGTCATGTCAGCGTTGTAGACAGTGTTTTATTCGGGTCCCGGAGCAGTATTCTATTTTTATGTAACCCAACACCAAACACCTCCAATGAAATTAATTAAAGCATGTGATCCACCGGGATTCGAACCTGGGTCACCACACACATATTTCTAAACATACACCATCAAGACAGACCATTTCAACCAGTGTGAAATCAACCAGGATAAACTAAATAGGTGTCAAATAGAAGTTCTAACCTAACCTAACCTAACAGTATTGGTTGAGTTGGTAGTTGTTGAGAGCTACTGGTTAAAAGGGTCTACTGGATACCCGAGTTGTCCGGTCACCGTTCTATGCAAGGGGCTGGTAAGGGTACAGCAAGCCACACACGCATTGTATTATTTTTATATAAAGAATATGTCGGTCAATTGTGCGTTCGAGTCCCAGAGAATGCTAGAGACTTAATGTTTTTTTTTTTTTATATATATATATATATATATATATTTCTCTCCTTTTCTCTCTCTCCCTGGCTTGTATCCATTCGGACCCATTCAGCCAACTGTTTTAAGACGTTTATCCCCATCCAGGTGTCGATTTCTTCCTGGCGAGCGATAGAGAGCCAACATTGTATGGAGACATCCGGCTTCGCCGGAGAAATGTTTTCTATCGAAAAATGTACAAATTTAGCTTGCTGTCAAAACAAATATATATATATATGCTGGCTCGCTAGTTTCGAAACTAGTATAATCTTATCAATTTGGTGTATTTTAGTAATGTACCCACTTAGTAAAGGATGTGTGACCAATATTACCAATATAACGAATTACTTTATATATCTTTGTAATGCCTTTCTATTGTATAGCGTGTAGTATAGTGGCTTCGTGATTAGAAGAACACAAAATATCCGCTTTTCAACGGTAGGGCTCAGGAGAAATACGATGTGCGTGAAGATAATGCCCCAAATAATACCGAATATTGCGTAATTACACTGTTATATAATTACAGTACCTCCATACCTGTGTGTTCTACCACGGATTTACCTGCCTCTAATATTCGTATAGGATATTGTGTGCCTGCAATATACTGTATATACGGTACAATCGGGGGGTATTAAGTGTTGTCATAGATTCCAGTGATTTTCGCTCAAAAAGTGTTATTGGTATTTTTATAGTTGCTGGGAATAGTGCTTATCCCTCAGAGTATTAGTCAGTGTCCGAAACTTTGTGAAATATCTGACAACACTTATTAAGGGGAGGTTTCTAGTTTGTTTCCTACTCCTCCAGCAATCTTAAAATTTCACCCCCTTTCAAGATAAATTTGTACATTTTTCGGTAGAAAAATGTCCCGGCCGAAGGCCGATTACTCTTAAATTACAGGCTCGCTATCGCTCGCCAGGATAAAATCGACACCTAAATGGCACGAAAGGTCTTAAAATTGACAGAATGGGGCGGAAATTCTTAAAAATCACCAACCTAATGGGGCAAACGTCTTAAAATCTCAAAAGCAATGGGGCTAGACATGAGGGAGAAAAGGGTCAAGAAAAAAGTCCCTCAAGTGGAAATCTCCCCTTAACCTCGACTGTACGTACATGATATTGGGTGTCTGTAATATTCGTGTACTGTATGATATTGGGTGTCTCTAGTATTCGTGTACTGGTATGATATTGGGTGTCTCTAGTATTCGTGTACTGTATGATATTGGGTGTCTCTAGTATTCGTGTACTGTATGATATTGGGTGTCTCTAGTATTCGTGTACTGTATGATATTGGGTGTCTCTAGTATTCGTGTATATAATATTGCGTGCCTTTAAGGGAGCCCACCTCGCTTGTTTTCTCATTCTCTCCCTCTCTCTTTGGCTTGTACCTATTCGGCCCCATTCAGCCTACTGTTTTAAGACGTTTACCCCCATCCAGGTGCCAATATTTTCCTGGCGAGCGGTAGCGAGCCAGCATATATATATATATATTTTGACAGCAAGCTAAATTTGTACATTTTTCGATAGAAAAATTTCTCCGGCGAAGCCGGATTTCTCCATACAATGCTGGCTCGCTATCGCTCGCCAGGAAGAAATCGACACCTGGATGGGGATAAACGTGTTAAAACAGTTGGCTGAATGGGGCCGAATGGATACAAGCCAGGGAAAGAGAGAAAAGGAGAGAGAGAGATAAAAAAAACAACGGTGACACCCCTTAATATTCGCATAGTATATTTTGTGCTGCTCCAACACACACACACACACACACACACACACACACACACACACACACACACACACACACCCACCTCCTAAATTGTTAATGTGGTCGTAAATTCCCTTGCCACGGCCGAATGTCATAACAATCTGGCCAAACAAGGGGGTTTTGTATTGCAAGTGTGCTCAGTTGCAGAGATTAACCCACTGAACCCCAGGCAATATCATGTAAATGTACACTCCAGGCCCGGCAGGTTGTCCCAAAAAAAAAAAAAAAAACAAAAAAAAAAAAATCCAGAAAACACCTGGAATGGGTTAGAAATGAGGGAAAAAAAAAATCCTCTAGGTCATTAACCCCTTCTGTACCGGAGACGTCTTTTCAGTTTCATTCTATCTATATTTAGATAACTTTGTGAAGATTAAGATGGATCTATGGTAGTATTACTACCATAGGTGTCAGATTTCTTCCTGGCGAGCGATAGCGAGTCAGCATTGTATGGAGAAATCCGGCGTCGCCGGAGACATTTTCCTATCGAAAAATGTACAAATTTAGCTTGCTGTCAAAACAAAAATATATATATGCTGGCTTGCTACCGCTCGCCAGGAATATATTGACACCTGGATGGGGGTAAACGTCTTAAAACAGTAGGCTGAATGGGGCCGCATGGATAAAAGCCAAAGAGAGAGAGAGGGAGAGAAAGAGAACAAAGCGAGGTGGGCTCCCTTAAACAAACTTGTGACAAATATTTCCAAAACGACGTCGTAGACTGTTGCGTTGTCTGAAGTTTCAAGTATCACAGCGGGGAAAATATTCGTCTTTAAAGGGGAGATGGGCCGTTTTTCTGGTTCCCCTTCTTCCTCATGCTTAGCCCCATTAGTTTTCAGATTGTATGACGTTCGGCCCATTAGTTAGGCGATTTTAATACCTTGCGCCCCATTTCGTTGTCAATTTTTAAGACCTTTCGTGCCATGTAGGTCTTGTTTTTTTCCTGGCGAGCGATAGCGAGCCTGTATTTGAAGAGGAATCGGCCTTCGGCCGGGACATTTTCTACCGAAAAATGTACAAATTTATATCGAAGGGAGGTCTTGTGGGTGTTTTTTTTTAAGCTTAATAGATGTTTAGAGAACAAACTAAACCCCTTCCTTAAACCATTGAGCCGAACCAGTAAATTATGCAGCACAATACCCTCTGAGCTCCCTTCTGCGGAATTTCGGTGTGAGTATCCTAGGTTCGAGTCCTTGGAGTACCACATGTATTCATTACTTTCACTGATATCATTAGGTAGGTTTATTTGTAGGCTAAGTAAATTGGTGAGTTGGTGAAAACAAATATGAATCTTAAGGGAGACCACCTCGTTTCTCTCTCTCTCTCTCTCTCTCTCTCTCTCCCTCTCTCTCTCTGTTGTATTCATTCGGCCCCATTCAGCCTACTGTTAAGACGTTTATCCCCATTCAGGTGTCAATATTTTCGTGGCGAGCGGTAGCGAGCCAGCATATTATTAAATACGTTTTTGACAGCAGGCTAAATTTTTACATTTTTCGATAGAAAAATGTCTCTGGCGAAGCCGGATTTCTTCATACAATGCTAGCTCGCTATCGCTCGCCAGGAAAAAAATTGACACCTGGATGGGGATAAATTTCTTAAAACAGTAGGTTGAATGGAGCCAAATGGATACAACCCAGAGAGAGAGAGAGAGAGAGAGAGAGAGAAGGGGAAACAAAGCAGGTCAACCCCCTTAACAACAGTGGAATAGCCCGTTGCAGCCAATTTAATAACGGCATACCGGAAATGCTCGTCTTCAGGGGGGATGGGCCCGTTTTTCTGCCCCCCCCCCCCCCCCCTTCTCCCTCGTGATTAGCCCCATTGGTTTTGAGATTATAAGACGTTCACCGTATTACTTTGGTGATTTTAAGACTTTTCACCCTATTGCTTGGTCGATATTAAGATGAGATTCTAAGACATTCGCCCTATTAGTTTGGCGATCTTAAGACTTTTCACCCCATTGCTTTGTCAATATTAAGAGCTTTCGTGCCATTTAGGTGTCGATTTTTTTTCTTGGCGAGCGAAAGCGAGCCTAAAATTTCAAAAGTAACCGGCCTTGGACTGATACATTATTATACCGAAATATGTACAAATTTATCTTGAAGGGGAATCTAAGGGGTGTTTTCTTGAAGGGGAATCTAAGGAGTGTTTTTTACAGGTTGATGGCGGTCTAGGGAGGACAAAAAGAAAACTTAATTATAATGATAACAAAATTATGCAAATATAAACGACCCATCTCCCTTAAGGGGATTTTTTTTCGGGACCCCTTTCTCCCTCATGTTTAGCCCCATTGTTTTTGATATTTTAAGACATTCGCACCATAATTAAGAACTTTCGCCCCATTTCCGTCAATTTTAAGACCTTTCATGCAATTTAGGTGTCGATGTTTTCCTGGCGAGCGATAGCGAGCCTGTAATTTAAGAGGAACCGGCCTTTGGCCGGGATATTTTTGTACACATTTATCTTGAAAGGGGGCCTAGAGGGTGTAATTTTCAAGCTTGATGGAGGTCTAGGGAACTAACTAAAAACCTCCCCTTAATAGCGAATGCCCTCTTTTGCCCTAGCTATGCCATTCCTTTAGTTCATCAAACATTCATTCCAGAGCTGTTGGTATAAAGAAAAAGAAAAAGAAAGAAAAAAAATAATAATAATATATACTGTACTGTATATACTGTATATATATATATATATATATATATATATATATATATATATATATATATATATATATATATATATATATATATATATATGTGTGTGTCTGTGTGTTTTTAATGCCTTCTGTAACGGTGACGTGTTTTTAATTTCATTCTAGCTAAATATAGACAATTCTGTGTAGCTTAAGAAGGAACTGTGGCAGTAAAAAGAGTTAAGTGAGATAGTTCGAAGCCTGTTAATTGCTGGTAGGCCCTCTTTAAACTGAATAAAATCGTATAATAGTAGCCAGAATAAAGATAAAAAGACGTCGCCGGTACTGCTGGGGTTAACAACGACCCGGGCACAGATTTAGGTGGGCGAAAATGTAGTGAGGCTCTGAGAAAAAAATATTGACTTAGCTTGGAGTGGGAGCGGGCTGGAATTTGGAGTAATGTGAAAGAGAGAGAGAGAGAGAGTGTGTGTGAGAGTGAGAAGGAAAGACAAGGAGAGAGAGAGAGAGAGAGAGAGAGTGTGTGTGTGAGTGAGAAGGAAAGACAAGCAAGTAAGCAAACAAGAAAGAAAGAGAGAGAGAGAGCGCGCGAGAGCAAGAGAGGCAAAGAAAAACAAGCAAGCAAGCAGAGAGTGAGAGAGAGAGAGAGAGAGAGAGAGAGAGAGAGAGAGAGAGAGAGAGAGAGAGAGAGAGAGAGAGAGAGAGAGATTATTCGAAGTGACAATATGGAGAGCCCGTTCTACTAGGTAATTAAACTATACCCTGATCCAATTCTGTAGGCCAGAAATCGTAAACCCTAACCTCTGTAACTCAAAAATGGCTATAGCAAATGGGCTGTAAACTATCACACCTATTTCCTGGCTGACCCTTCCCAAATTGTCCCGGCCTCTACCGTAAATGTACAGATTTATCTTGAAAGGGGGTCTAGGTTTTTTTCTTCTTCTAAGGTTGAAGTTCTAGCGAGGATACTCAAATATAATTTAATAAATAAATATATAGACCAAAAATCAAGCACCTTAACCCCTTCAGCAACATGATGTCATTTTAACCTTAAATCTGGCTAACAAGACACGATTTTATGCAGTTTAAGAAGAACCTATGGTATTCGGAGGGTTATTGGAGATCGATTGGACCCCTTTGAGCCATAGAGGTAGGTCATAAACTATAGAAAATCGTCTAATGGTAACCAGAATATGATGGAAATGACGTCATGGTACTGAAGGGGTTAAGGGGAGATTTTTACTGAAGGGTTACCGTATTTTTCTGAACCCCCTTCTCCCTCATGTATTGCCTCGTTAGTTTTGAGATTTTAAGACGTTCACTTCATTAGTTTGGCGGTTTTAAGACCTTTCGCCCCATCTCTGTCAATTTCAAGACTGTGTCATTTAGGTGTCGATTTTTGTCCTGGCGAGCGAGAGCGAGCTTGACATTTAGGAAGAACCAGATTTCGGCTGGGACATTATTCTACCGAAAAATGTACACATTTATCTTGAAAGTGAGTATTGTGGGTAATTATTAATGCGGGGAGATTTCCACTTGAGGGATTTTTTTCTTGACTCCTTTCTCCCTCATGTTTAGCCCCATTGCTTTTTTCTAATTTTAAGACGTTCGCCCCATTATTTTGACGATTTTAAGAACTTTCGACCCATTTCTGTCAATTTTAAGACCTTTCGTGCCATTTAGGTGTCGATTTTATCCTGGCGAGCGATAACGAGCCTGTAATTTAAGAGGAACCGGCTTTCAGCCGGGACATTTTTCTACCGAAAAATGTACAACTTTATCTTGAAAGGGGCTCAAGCGGGTGTAATCTTAAGCTTGATGGATATCTAGACCAAATTAAAAACCTCCCCTTAATGGAGGTTTAAGGCGCAAAATATACACCTCCGTTTAACTTCAATATATATTTATGTTATTGCATCGTTCTGAACTTAGGGGGTAGTGCTTGGTTTTTGGTCGATATATTTATTAATTAATTTATTTTTGCGTTTCCTCGCTAGACCTCCATCAAGCTTAGAAAAACACCCCCTAGACCCCCTTCCATGATACATTTTTACATTTTTCGGTAGAAAAATTTCCCGGCCGTAGGCCGATTCCTTCTAAAATTGGAGGCTCGCTATCGCTCGCCAGGAAAAAATCGACACCTAAATGGCACAAAAGGTCTTAATATTGACAACAAAATGAGGCGAAAGGTCTCAAAATCGCCAAACTAACGGAACGAACGTCTCAAAACCTCAAAACTAATATGCTAAACATGAGGGAGAAGGGGGTCCAGAAAAAGCGAGTACTACCCCCTTAATTGCTTTGACCCCTCAGAAACTTATTAACTTTATGATTGTTGAGCTAGTTTAATTATCTGTGCTAATGTAATATGCATACGTAATGTGATCAATACTGGTCGTAATTATTATTGAATCGGTCTCATAACCGATTTGATTAAGGAAGCCCACCTGGCTTTTTTTGGTTCTCTTTCTCTCCCTCTCTCTTTGGCTTGTATCCATTCGGCCCCATTCAGCCTACTGTTTTAAGACGTTTACCCCCATCCTAGTGTCAATATTTTCCTGGCGAACGGTAGCGAGCCAGCATATATATATATTTCTGTTTTGAGAGCAAGCTAAATTTGTGCATTTTTCGATAGAAAAATGTCTCCGGTGAAGCCGGATTTCTCCATACAATGCTGGCTCGCTATCGGTCGCCAGTAAGAAATCGACACCTGGATGGGGAGAAACGTCATAAAACAGTTGGCCAAATGAGGCCGAATGGATACAAGCCAGGGAAAGAAAGAAAAGGAGAGAAAGACAAAAAAAGACCGGTGACCCCCCTTAAATTAAGTACACGAAATGTGAAAAGGTTATGACATTATTACACTCTCTGATGCGACGTCTTGGGGGTTACTAGGGTATTTTGTTTAATTACCTCCATGTTTTTGTTTGTTTGTTTGTTTATTTGTTTGTATGTTTGTCTGTCTGTAAAAAACATATTTCAAAAAGTTAAGAACCAACGCTTACGAAATTTGGTGGCCAGATAGGATATGCGCCCAGGAAAAAAAACATGCCATTTACGAGGGGATCGGTAGAGTTCATACCTCCGCCAGCGTAGGCCGAGATATGCCCTTCACCTGAGTACCCATCTAGTTATTGCGGCGTGTTTGCAGACTTATTATTGCTCGCCTAGAAACAAATCGTCACCTGAATGGGTTGTAGTGTCTTATAATTGTAAACAAAGTAACATGAATCTGTCAACTAATGGAGCCAAACATGGGAATCCAAATAAACCCGCCTCACGTCAGATAAGGTTAATGGGGTAGTACTCGCTTTTTCTGGACCCCGTTCTACCTCATGTTTAGCATATTAGTTTTGAAATGTTAACCCTCTCCGACATATGACGCGATTTTGAGCCTATTGGGGATACTTTAAAGCCTCTCTTACCATCAGGGGTATTTAGAAACCTTTAGTTTAGTTGTTGTTGTTGTTGTTGTTCCCCAAGCTGCCTGGCCGAACAGCCCCAAGGCCCCGAGCAAGGCCAAGGCCATAACCGAGCGCCCCCACAGAACCCTCCCTGCCGACCACAATAAAGCCTGGGTGACCGAAGCCACTCCAAGGCGGGGAGCTGAGGAGGGTGACAGAAACGCCCGGGAAACCAAAGCCCCACCCAGGGCCCTGTGCCCCTCAGCAATTATGAAGAGAAAGCTGAGGGGCAAAGGAAAAAATGTGACGCTTTGGCTGTCACTTGAGATCTAGAAAATATATAAGTAAAAGGAACAGTCAGAGTAAGCTATGGGTATGGCAGAGATCGCTCAGTTCTCACTCTGATAGACCAGCCCATCACCACATGACTAGAACCCAATCCTCTCAGCATCAACTAGGAAAGGCCCTAGAAAGCCGCCTTTGGCGGGGGGATAGCTCCCCTATTTCAACCCCTTTCGGGGCACCCGCCCCCTTTAGTTTAGTTACTTCAACCTCTGCAGTTGTCTTTGAGTTAGCTGTGGGCAGAAAACTAATTGTGGAGAGGTAATTATAAGAGTGAGAGAACTCTATTCCTTATTGCTAATCTGGCAATCTATGCGTCATAAATGCGTGAAAGGGTTAAGACGCTCGTTCCATTAGTTTCGCGATTTTGAGACCTTGCACCCCATTTCTTTGTCAATATTAAGACCTTTCGTGCCATTTAGGTGTCGATTTTTTCCTGGCAAGCGATAGCGAGCCTCTAAGTTTAGAAGGAACCGGCCTTTGGCCGGAACATTATTCTACCGAAAAATTTACAAATTTATCTTGGAAGTGGGTGTAGGGGGGAGGGGGGGGGGTCTTTTTAAGCTTCATGGAGGTCTAGGGAGGAACAATTCAAAAACATATATATATATATAAATATATACATAGGCCAAAAAACAATCACTACCCCCTTAAGGGAACACCCAAAGAAAACCACTACAATCATGGCTTATATATAATAAATAGTCAAGGGAATAATACAAAAAAAAAAATATATATATATATACAGTATATCTACCGGTATATATTTATATATATACAGTATATATATATCATATTTTGGTTTTCAAATTAGTTTTAGTTCACGTTTTTAGTACGGTAGGTTAAATTTTTGTGGTGGAAGCAAAATTACTTGGGAATATATTTTCTCCAAAGTCAGGACAGTAGAGAGTTAACTGAAAACAGAAACTTCTAGGTAAATGTTTGGATTGTCAAGAAGCATAAGAGAGTTAAGCAAAAGTTAAATATTTTTCTTTGGACACCAAGCAAAACGAATCAAGTTGTGTATTTCATAAGTTGTGTATTTCATAAGTTTTGAATATTGTACTTACAGACAGACAAAAACAAAATAATAGAATAAAACAATATAAGAGAGAAAAGGTCATAACACCACGCCCACCATTATAACACTCCAGAACATTATACATACGCCCACACACAACCCTGCAACACCTAAAAACACATCTCGCCCACCAATATAACAACACTATACAAACGCCCACACAACACTATACAAACGCCCACACAACCCTGCAGCACCTGCATACGACTCTGAAGCACCTTTAAACTCAACACTAAAGTTCCCAACGCTCGCGCACCATTACCACACTTCACAACACCATACACACACTCACACACAACCCTGCAGCACCTTTAAATACAACATCAAAGTTCATAACACCTTGCCCACCATTACTACACTTCAAAACACTACACCCTGTAACACCCATATAATCAGCATCAAAGTTCCCAACATCTCGCCCACCATTATAACACTCTACAACACTATACATACGGATACAAACAATCCGGCAGCACCTTTATAAACAACAGTAAAGTTCACAACACTACGCCCACCATTACCGAACTTCACAGCACTATATACGCCCACACACGCCCCTGCAACACCTTTATAAACAATATCAAAGTTCACCACACCTCATGCACCATTATAACACTCTAGAACACTGCATACACGGCTACAAACAACCCTGCAGCACCTTTATAAACAACAGCAAAGTTCATAACACTACGCCTACCATTACCGAACTTCACAGCACTATATACGCCCACACACGCCCCTGCAACACCTTTATAAACAACATCAAAGTTCACCACACCTCATGCACCATTATAACACTCTAGAACACTGCATACACGGCTACAAACAACCCTGCAGCACCTTTATAAACAACAGCAAAGTTCATAACACTATGCCCACCATTATAACACTCCAAAAAACACACAACCTTGCAGCACCTTTATAAACACCCTCTAAGTTCTCAACACTACGCCCACCATTACCGAACTTCACAGCACTATCAACGCCCACACACAACCCCGCAGCACCTTAGTTAACAGTCCATGAGGTAAACTTAATCTAATCGGCAATTAAGCAAGCCCTAACTTCCTCCTACCGGCCTACGCAACCATTCACATTAAGGGGGGAGTGGTTACTTTTTGGTCTATTTATTTATATATTCATAGATGTGTGTGAATTTGTATTTTGTTTTTGTGTGTTCATTGTTTTGTGTTGTCCCTATTCTGGCTCTGTCTTGAGTCAGCAAAAAAAAAAAAAAAAAAAAAAAAAAAAATGGGGAAGGGTCTGAGTATATAGATAGATATATGTTTTTAGTTTCCTCGCAAGACCTCCATCAAGCTTAAAAAAACACTCCCTAGATAAATGTGTACAGTTTTTTATAGAACATTCCCATAAAATTACAGGCTTTGCTATCGCACGCCAGGAAATGATCGACACCTAAATGGTACGAAAGGTCTTGATATTGATATAGAAATGGGACAGGTCATACATTCAACAAACTAATGGGCCGAATGTCATAAAATCTGAAAAGTAATGGGGCTAAACATGAGGGAGAAGGGGTCCAGAAAAAGCAACAACCTCCCCCTTGAACTTATTCAGACTGTGGGGACAATATCTGTATCGCGGTATTGAAAGACGTGAACATGATTAAAATATTTTTGGTTTATGCAAGGCTACTTGTTAATTAGCACATAAGCAGTTTAATTTCACTTGGTGGAGACTTTAATCCTTCAACAGCTAATTTACCAATAACTAATGCAAAACCATAAAACTATTATGTATTTCATATGATTAAGTAACACCCCCGTTCTTAACATTAATCAACAATTACAAACCCCCAATGCACTTGAATAAACTAATGAAAGCATATGGTCCTCCCGGGATTCGAACTCGGGACACCACCCCCAGCACAAGTTTCTGTTATTTGCATCATATTTATACAACAACTGCTTACTCAAAATGGGGACATATATACAATTTAACCCTTTCACGCATTTATGACGCAGAGGTTGCCAGATTAGCAATAAGAAATAGAGTTCTCTCACTCTTATTAATACCTCTCCAAAATTAGTTTTCTGCCCACAGCTAACTCAAAGACAACTGCAGAGGTTGAAGTAACTAAACTAAAGATTTCTAAATACACCTAATGGTAACAAAGGCTTTAAAGTATCCCCAATCGGCTCAAAATCGCGTCATATGTCTGAGAGTTAACATCAGCTATATAAAGAACATTATTTCCTTGTCGTAGAAGAATATATCTTTAAAAAAAAAACATATAACTGCAACCCAAATTCAATGTTTAGCTAGTCGTGTGTTGTCTGCTTAAGGGGAGATTTCCACTTGAGGGATTTTTTCTGGACCCCTTTCTCCCTCATGTTTAGCCCCATTGCTATTGAGATTTTAAGACCTTCGCCCTAGTGGTTTGGATCTTTTAAGACATTTTGCCCCATTTATGTCAATTTTAAGACCTTTCGTGCCGTTAAGGTGTCGATTTTTTCCTGGCGAGCGATAGCGAGCCTGTAATTTAAGAGAGAGCAACCGGCCTCGACATTTTTCTACCGAAAAATATACAAATTTATCTTGAAAGGGGGTCTAGGGGATGTAATTTTAAGCTTGATGAAAAAGTAGGGAACAAACTAAATACCTCCCCTTAAGGGGAGATGGGCGTATTTATTTGATCATTTATGTATCTTTATATTTTTGTATTAGTTTCCTCCCTAGACCTCCATCAAGCTTAAACAAAACATCCATTAGATGCCCTTTCTAGATCAGTTGGTACATTTTTCGGTAGAAAAATGTCCCGGCCGAAGGCCGCTTCTTCCAAAGGTACAGGTTCACTATCGTTCGCCAGGAAACACAATTAACACTTAAATAGCACGAAAGCTCTTAATATTGACAAATAGATGGGGTGAAAGGTCTTAAAATCTACAAACTAATGAGGCGAACGTCATAAAATCTGAAAACTAATGGGTCTAAACACGAGGAAGAAAGGGAACCAGAAAAACGGCCCCTCTCCCCACAAACCCAAGCAGCCTGTTCTCGTTCCATACTCCCACCTTTGTCCTGTTGCGTGGTAGCTAACCTTATTGGAACAAATATTAGGTGTGCACGGCATTCCACACACATACGAGAGAGAGAGAGAGAGAGAGAGAGAGAGAGAGAGAGAGAGAGAGAGAGAGAGAGAGAGAGAGAGAGAGAGAGAGAGAGAGAGAGAGAGAGAGAGAGAGAGAGAGACAGAGAGAGAGAGAGAGAGAGAGAGAGAGAGAGAGAGAGAGAGAGAGGGGGGGGGGGGGATACACTGCCCACACATACCTTACAATCACAGCGAGGTTGTCATGACTTACAGCGTATATAGCGGATAACAAACCAATAGTAAGGGAAAAGGAAGGAAAGGATAGCACAGAAAGGAGAGAGAAAGAGAGAGGATACACTGGCCACACAGACCTTACGATCACAGCGAGGTGGTCATGATTTACAGTGTATTACAGTGTATAGCAGAGATAACAAACCCGATAGTAAAGGAAAAGGAAGGAAAGGATAGCACAGAAAGGAGAGAGAGAGAGAGAGAGAGAGAGAGAGAGAGAGAGAGAGAGAGAGAGAGAGTGAGAGCGAGAGAGAATTGTCAATGTAACTTCAATCTGGCTAAATTAAACTATTCTAAGGAAATATACATATGCAAAATCTCTAGTACCGGTACCGGTAATAACATTGATATAGGCAATCTCACTTAACTCTCTGATTACCAAAAGCCATTCCAAGCTTAAGGGGAGGCAGACCGTTTTTTCTGGACCCCCTTCTCCCTAATGTTTAGCCCCACTAGTTTTGAAATTATACGACGTTCGGCCCATTAAATTGGCGATTTTAACACCTTTCGTCCCATTTCGTTGTCAATTTTAAGACCTTTCGTGCCATTTAGGTGTCAATTATTTCCTGGCGAGCGATAGCGAGCCTGCAATTTTGAAAGGAAACGGCCTTCGGCCGGAACATTTTTCTACCGAAAAATGTACAAATTGTTCTTCAAGGGGGGTCTAGGTTTTTTTTCTTCTAAGCTTAATGGAGATCTAGGGTGGAAACTAAAAAAAATATATGAATAAATGAATTAATAGATAAAAACAAACGGCCAGCCTCCCCTCAATATAGTCGCTTGGTGTTAAACAGGGTGAAAACAACAATGATAACATTACACTGTTACACTATTATCACCTCTATAAGTGTCACTAAACCATGTACATCACTGCATAATTCCAAACTACCCCCTACTACCACGACCACTCCCACAACTATCACCCCTACAACTATCACCCCCAAACACACACACACAAACACACACACACACACACCGCTCATTTCGCTTGCACGCTTCAATAAACCTCAGCGTGGAAGTGGAATAACATTAGACAAGGATGCTGTGATAAGTAGACGGTTGATTACAGCAAGCAAATATCTTAAGGGAGCCCACCTCGCTTTTGTTTCTCTTTCTCTCCCTCTCTCTTTGGCTTGTATCCATTCGGCCCATTCAGCCTACTATTTTAAGACGTTTACCCCCATCCAGGTGTCAATATTTTCCTGGCGAGCGGTAGCGAGCCAGCATATATATATATTTTTGTTTTGACAGGAAGCTAAATTTGTACATTTTCGATAGAAAAATGTCTCCGGCGAAGCCGGATTTCTCCATACAATGCTGGCTCGCTATCGCTCGCCAGGAAGAAATCGACACCTGGATGGGGATAAACGTTCTAAAACAGTTGGCTGAATGGGGCCGAATGGATACAAGCCAGGGAAAGAGAGAAAAGGAGAGAGAGAGAAGAAAAGAAAAAACGGTGACCCCCCCCTTAATATTCACTCAATATTCTCTTATTTCAAAACCCTAGTGTAGAAATTAAGGAACACATTATTAACATTATTAATTAATTAACATTATTAACATTAATCCTCCATTACAAACCCCAATGCACTTGAATAAATTAATGAAAGTCTATGGTGCTCCCGGGATTCGAACTCGGGACACTACACCGAGAACGTAAGCATCTACACCAACCACTACACCACCAACCCAGTGAGGTAGTTCAAGTTCCCGACACTCTCAGTCCCCAGGCCAATATTATCCCTCGATGTATATTCTGGAAACTATTAGCCGATTTTATTAAGTTTAGGGAGGATTTCTACCCCTTAAAAGGCTACAGACTATCCCAATTCATCCTTTAAGGAGAGATCTCCACTTGAGGGATTGTTTTCTTGACCCCTTTCTCCCTCATGTTTAGCCCCATTGCTTTTGAGATTATAAAACGTTTGCCCCATTAGTTTAGCGATTTTAAGAACTTTCACCCCATATTAAGACCTTTCGTGCAATTCAGGCGAGCGATAGCGAGCCTGTAATTTAAGAAGAATCGGCCTTCGGCCGGGACATTTTTCTACCGAAAAATGTACAAATTTATCTTGAAAGGGACTCGAGGGGGTGTAATTTTAAGGTTGATGGAGGCCTAGGGAACAAACTAAATACCTCCCCTTAAGCTACCACAGATCCTTCCTAAGCTGCATAATATCCTCTAAATATAGCTAGAATAAATAAAAATAACACGTCGCTGGCACTCCAAGGGTTATGAGAGGCAACCACAGGGGGACAAAAGAAAACACCCAGGGAAAAATAACTCCCCCCCCCCCCCCCCCTAAAGTTAGCCCCCTTCCATCTCTTGACTCCGGGGAAACTCAAAAAGAGAAACAAAGTGGTAAACTGGCTAGCCTTTTATTTTTTGTTTTACAATAATGCAATATTCCTTCTTCAACTTTCGGTAACCAGATCTTTATTGAGATTTGCTTTGTAGATCGTGTGGCCGCTCGGAAGGCAGGCTTAACAATGGGTACAGTCACTCAAGAAAGTACGGGGGTTGCGATTTATATGAACATAGCATTCACAATTGATTAATCAACATTATTTGGTTATAATTAAATGAAAGGTAGATATGATATGCTTAACTATAGTTGGTGTAATATCAGCTGACGATATATTGAATTCATTACCACCTGATTTCTTGATACTTAAGGGGAGGTTTTTAGTTGATTCCCTAGACTTCCATCAAGCTTAAAATCACTCCTCCTAGACCCCCTTTCAAGATAAATTTGTACATTTTTCGGTAGAAAAATTTCCCGGTCGAAGGCCGGTTCTCCTTAAATTACAGGCTCGCTATCGCTCGCCAGGAAAAAATCGACACCTAAATGGCACGAATGGTCTTAAAATTGACAGAAATGGGGCAAGGGGTCTTAAAATCGCCAAACTAATGGCGCGAACGTCTTCAAATCTCAAAAGCAATGGGGCTAAACATGAGGGAGAAAGGGGTCAAGAAAAAAAATCCCTCAAGTGGAGATGTCCCCTTAATAGACCAATATGAAACTATTATGTCTCTACGTGATGTCCACGCCACGTTTTCACAATTCAAATTTGTATTTCCCGACAAAAATATCGCAATCTAGCCGAGTACACAAAAAGGGGACATGACAATTTACCGTCAGCTGGGAAAAAAAAGACACAGACTATAAGTAGTAAATACAAATGGGGAGTTAAAATAATTTGAAATGTGCCAGCTTCCTTGGTGACCCTGGTCTCTGGGTCTTCGCCTGGATGATCTAGATGTGTGTGAATCTGTATTTTGTTTTTGTGTGGTCATTGTTTTCTGTTGTGTTGTCCCTATTCTGGCTCTGTCTTGAGTCGGCCACCCCCCCAAAAAAAAGGAAAAGAGGGGAAAAAATTGGAAACATCGTGAATTATTGGACTATTGGATATTGAGATCAAAAATATAACAAAAAACAGCAACCGAAGAACACGTTGATAGCTAAAGTGGTTGATCAATCAAACTTACGGGGGATGGTTGTGTTTTTCTGGTCCCCCTTCTCCCTCATGCTTATCCTCATTAGTGTTCATATTATAAGACCTTTCGCCCCATTTTATTTTATATATTTATTTATTTACGATAGCAAGCTTGTATTTTAGGATACCGGTGACGACACTTCCAAATATACAAATATAAAAGACGTAACCGGTATTGAAAGCGTGTTAACCCCTTCTGTACCGGCGAAGTTTTTATCACATTATTCTTAATATATGTAAACGATTTTGTGCAGGATTAAGTGGGATAGTTCGAAGCCTATCAATTGCTGACGGCCTTTTTCAACATAATAAAATCGTCTAATAGTAGCCAGAGTATAGTTAAAGGGACGGCACCGGTACTGAAAGGGTTAACGGTGTAACAAAATGGAAGCGGGCAGGAGGTGATAGGACGCCCGGTGTCGTAAAGTGGGTGGTGTGGTGGTGGTGAGGAGGGGGGGTAGGTTAAACATGAGGGAGAAGGGGTCCAGAAACACACGAGGCAGGCAGGAGGTGATAGGACGCCCGGTGTCGTAAAGTTGTGGTAAGGTACCGTCCACAGCCTCGGCGGGGCGGTAATGGTGGTCATATCTTTACTGTGTCTGTGGGGGGGGGGGGGGGGGGCCGCGCCTTGTTCCCTAGACCTCCATCAAGCTTAAAATTACACCCTCCAGATCGCCAATGAACCGACTCCCCAGTAAAGATATGACCACCATTACCGCCCCGCCGAGGCTGTGGACACTACCTTACCGCCACTACCACCTGCACCGCACCAACTACTTGACGATATTTGTTGTCTTTCTGGACCCCTTTCTCCCTCATGTTTAGTCCCCATTGCTTTTTGAGATTTTAAAACGTTCGCTCCCATTAGTTTGGCGTTTTTAAGAACTTTCGCCCCATTTCTATCAATGTCAAGACCTTTCGTGCCATTTAGTTGTCGAACTTTTCCGGGCGACCGAAAGCTGTATGAAAGCGTCTAATGCTATCCAGAATAAACTGTCAAAACGCGTCATAATCCTCAAAGGTTTAATCATTAAGTACTACATAATTAGGGCGGGTGCCCAACCCCGAAAGGGGTTGAAATAGGGGAGCTATTCCTCCGCCAAAGGCGGCTTTCTAGGACCTTTCCTAGCTGATGCTGAAAGGATTGGGTTCTAGTCATGTGGTGATGGGCTGGTCTATCAGAGTGAGAACTGAGCGATATCTGCCATACCCATAGCTTACTCTGACTGTTCCTTTTACTTATATATTTTCTTGATCCCAAGTGACGGCGTCTCTTCCGTGGATTGACCTCCCAATCTACCAAGATTGGAAGCCAAAGCGTCACATTTTTCCTTTGCCCCTCAACTTTCTCTTCATAATTGATGAGGGGCACAGGGCCCTGGGTCGGGCTTTGGTTTCCTGGGCGTTTCCGCACCCTCCTCTGCTCCCCGCCATGGAGTGGCTTCGGTCACCCAAGCTTTATTGTGGTCGGCAGGGAGGGTTCTGTGGAGGCGCACGGTTATGGCCTTGGCCTTGCTCGGGGCCTTGGGGCTGTTCGGCCAGGCAGCTTGGGGAACAGCAACAACAACAACAACAACTACATAATTATAAAACTAACTCTTGAACCAATAGATCTAAAGAAATTGTGTGGATTTATTGATTTAAAAACAAAAAAAAGTAGCAGGTTTGAGCTAACTGGATTCCCCCTTCTCTGCCCGGGTAAATAAGAAGCCCCTATAAATCATTCACCCGATATTCAGCCCAAATCATCCCTCTATCATATCTATTCAAAGGGTCATATAAGCGAAATTGTCAAACTTTTCAATGTTGTCATATTTCATAATCTCTCGGCAACACATCAGCCGGACACATTTTCTCATTCATGATACTGACCTCATAAGTGTTGTATATGTGTTTGAAGGAGATAAATGGCAAAGCTGCCTGTAACAGGTGCCCCCCCCCCCCAAATTGAAAGAGTGAAATATATAGGCCTAATATATATTATATACAGTATATATATATATATATATATATATATATATATATATATATATATATATATATATATATATACCAAAGAAGAAACCCTACCCCCCTTCAAAGAATTAGCCCTATAGCTAGTGTTGCTCTAGGATAACAATAAGCAAGTTCCCAAGGCCACTGAAAACCGCGGCAATGTGATGGTCATTCGTTCGGCCCATTAGTTTGGCGGTTTTATGACCTTTCACCCCATTTCTCAGTCAATATTAGGACCTTCCGTGCCATTTAGGTGTCGATTTTTTCCTGGCGAGCGATAGCGAGCCTGTATTTTTAGGAGGAACCGGCGTTCAGCCGGGAAATTTTTCTACCGACAAATTTACAAATTTATCTTGAAAGGGGGTCTTGTGGGTGTATTTATAAGCTTGATGGAAGATTTAGCGAGGAAACTAAAAACATATAAGAATAAATATATAAATAGACCAAAAAAGAAACCCTACCCCCTTAATAAAGAAACCCTACCCCCTTAATAAAGAAACCCTACCCCCTTAATAAAGAAACCCTACCCCCTCAAAAAAGAAACCCTACCCCCTCAAAAAAGAAACCCTACCCCCTCAAAAAAGAAACCCTACCCCCTTACTAAAGAGTTACCCCTTTATCTATTGCTGCTCTAGGCTAACAATACGCAAATTCCCAAGACCACTGCAAACCCCAGCGGGCAATGTGCTGCTGCTGGTTGGTCATTCGTTGGAGGGAAAACTCTCTCACCCCGTTACTTAGGACCAAAACAGATCGTTCTTTAGCCGGGTTTTACCGAGCTTTCCATTCATTCTGGGTAACGGCACAAATGTTGGCAATTAGAGTGAGTTGTTGCCGCGGGTACTCGGCCTGGTTAAGGGGGGTCACCGGCTTTTTTTTTTATCTTTCTCTCCTTTTCTCTCTTTCCCTGGCTTGTATCCATTCGGCCCCATTCAGCCAATTGGTTTAAGATGTTTATCCCAATCCAGGTGTCGATTTCTTCCTGACGAGCGATAGCGAGCCAGCATTGTATGGAGAATTTGTTCTATCGAAAAATGTACAAATTTAGCTTCTATCTATATATATCTATATGCTCAGGCCCAATCCCCATTTTGGGGGTAGCTTGCTGTCAAATTTAGTCAAATTTAGCTTCCTGTCAAAATAAAATATATATATGCTGGCTCGCTACCGCTCGCCAGGAAAATATTGACACCTGGATGGGGATAAACGTCTTAAAACAGTAGGCTGAATGGGGCCGAATGGATACAAGCCAAAGAGAGAGAGAGGGAGAGAAAGAGAAAACAAAACGCGAGGTGGGCTCCCTTAAGTGTGCCTCGGAGATTGTACGGTCAGATGCAAGATTTCGTCCAAAATGTTCATAATTTTTTGTAATACTTTCCAATATAAACACAAACATGTTGCATATTTTCACTGGTTTCAATTTTACTCATGATGATTATTGGTCACCTTTATGTTGTCAGCTTATATGTAAAATAGGTCATGATTTAAGGGGAGGTCTTTAGTTTGGTCTCTAGGTATCCATCAAGCTTAAGATTACACCCCCTTGAGCCCCTTTCAAGATAAATTTGTACATTTTTCGGTAGAAAAATGTCCCGGCTGAAGGCCGGTTCCTCTTAAATTACAGGCTCGCTATCGCTCGCCAGGATAAAATCGACACCTAAATGGCACGAAAGGTCTTAAAATTGACATAAATGGGTCGAAAGTTCTTAAAATCGTCAAAGTAATGGGGCGAACGTCTAAAAAATAGAAAAGCAATGGGGCTATACATGAGGGAGAAAGGAGTCAAGAAAAAAATCCCTCAAGTGGAAACCTCCCCTTCAATGCTACAGGATTATTACTACTATATATATAACCGAATTAAGAGGTCTCCACTTGAGGGATTTTTTTTCTTGACCCCTTTCTCCCTCATGGTTAGCCCCATTGTTTTTGAGATTTTAAGACGTTTGCCCCATAAGTTTGGTGATTTTAAGAATTTCCGCCCCATTCTGTCAATTTTAAGACTTCGTGCAATTTAGGTGTCGATTTGATCCTGGCGAGCGATAGCGAGCCTGTAATTTAAGAGGAACCGGCCTTTGGCCGGGACATTTTTCTACCGAAAAATGTACAAATTTATCTTGAAAGGGGGTCAAGGGGGTGACATTTTAAGATTGCTGGAGGAGTAGGAAACAAACTAGAAACCTCCCCTTAACCCATTCAATACCATGGCATTTTTTTACCTATTATTTTGGTTGAAATTAGAAGATGTTATGTATATTACGGTACCACTCTTGCTAAAACAGCTTTCCAGAAGTTAGGTGTGCTCAACCATTTCCGTGGCTTCTTCACCCCCGCACAGCTTCTTGCTCTGTATCGGGGCATAGTGTGCCCCATATATCGAGCATTGTTCGCATGTGTGGGGAGGTTCCACCCATACCGCACTGGTTCCACCCATACCGCACTTCTCGAAAGAGTAGAGTCCAAAGCATTTCGCCTCATTAACTCCCTCCTTCTTACTAGTTCCCTACAATCTCTTTCTAAATGCCGCAATGTTGCATCTCTTTCACTCTTCTATCAATATTACAACAATCAGTGTTCCTTAGAGCTCTCTCAATGCATACCCCCTCCCTTGCACAGTCCCACTCCTATTCTGTCCAACTCTCGAATCAAAGAAATGATAAATGTTCACAGTCTTTCTTCTACTCAACTAGTGAACTCTAAAACTCTCTCCATCTATCAATATTTCCTTCATCTTATGACTTAAACTACTTTAAACTTCGTGTGTCCAGGCATTTTGACCACAACGTCTCTTGATGTTGGCCCTCTGTCACTCTTGATGTTGGCCCTCTGTCACTCTTGATGTTGGCCCTCTGTCACTCTTGATGTTGGCCCTCTGTCACTCTTGATGTTGGCCTTCTGTCACTCTTGATGTTGGCCCTCTGTCACTCTTGATGTTGGCCCTGTCACTCTTGATGTTGGCCCACTGTCACTCTTGATGTTGGCCCTCTGTCACTCTTGATGTTGGCCCTCTGTCACTCTTGATGTTGGCCCTCTGTCACTCTTGATGTTGGCCCTCTGTCACTCTTGATGTTGGCCCTGTCACTCTTGATGTTGGCCCTCTGTCACTCTTGATGTTGGCCCTCTGTCACTCTTGATGTTGCCACTCTGTCACTCTTGATGTTGGCCCTCTGTCACTCTTGATGTTGGCCCTCTGTCACTCTTGATGTTGGCCCTCTGTCACTCTTGATGTTGGCCCACTGTCACTCTTTTGACTATAAGGGAAACCCTATACCAAGCAACCTGCGTGTTGTCGCCTTCATACACAATGATTTTTTTTTACAGTATATATAAACACACATATATATATATATATATTGTACTTTAATTTAGGAAGGTCCGATGTTACTTAAATGGTTTATTGAGACAGTATTTACCCCTTTGAGTCCAAAAAGATGTTGTGCACTTTAATTTAAGGTCATATGTTCTTTACAGGGTTTATTGAGACAGTATTTACCCCTTTGAGTCAGACAGGTAGATCATAAACCAAACAAATCGTCTAATGGTAACCAAAAGAATACAAAAACTGTGGCATCGTGCTAAAAGGGTTAAAACAAAATGAATAAAACAAAAATAAAAATAAAAAATGTTTCCCATACGTAGGACCAGACAGACTGCAATATAAACGATATAAACGTCCAGGTTGGAAAAGGTTCACGTTGGCAGCAGTTTACAGGCAACCTGCTGAGGACATCTGGAAACGACTTTGGTACTTTGCCATCTCGTGCTTTCAACCGATAATAAAAACAAAACAAAAAATATACAAACAAATGCAAAATAAAGATAAAATAGACATTATAATGCTCGATTTACATGTCCGGGACTGTATTTAACCCCTTCAACACCAAGAAGTCTTTTCACCTTTAATTCTGGCTAAATTTAGACGATGTTATGCAGCTTGAGAAGGACATAGACTATTCAGAGGGTTTATTGAGATCGTATGACGCAGAGGTTGCCAGATTAGCAATAAGAAATAGAGTTCTCTCACTCTTATAATTACCTCTCCAAAACTAGTTTTCTGCCCACAGCTAACTCAAAGACAACTGCAGAGGTTGAAGTAACTAAACTAAAGGTTTCTAAATACCCCTGATGGTAACAAAGGCTTTAAAGTATCCCTAATAGGCTCAAAAATCGCGTCATATGTCGGAGAAGGTTAATTGAGGGGGTTTAGTTTGCTCTCTAAACCTCTATCAAGCTTAAAAAAACACCCACAAGACCCCCCTTAGATACAAATTTGTAAATTTGTTCGGTAGAAAAATGTCACGGCCGAAGACCGATTCCTCTTCAAATACAGGTTCGCTATCGCTCGCCAGGAAAAAATCGACACCTAAATGGCACGAAAGGTTTTGATTTTGAAATAGGACGAAAGCTTATCAAATTTACAAACTAATGGGGCGAACGTCATAAAATCTGAAAAGTAATGGGGCGATAACAGGTGTTAATAAAGAAGGTACACATATCTCGGTCACTATAGTCTGTTCATTCTAAATTGGCCAGAAAACGCAACCTCTAACCACCGTAACTCAAAACGGACTAGAATAATCGAGCTACTTTTTCTACCGATTAGGAAGACTTTGGCTAGGGAATATGTGTATAAATTGACGGTTCATTTGCTCCAGCCCTTCTTGAGTTACAGAGGTTAGAGGTTACGATTTCTGGCCAACCTAGAATGAACGGACTATAGTATGCAATCCAAAACTATTATGCCTAATTCATAAACAGTACTCGAAGAAATATATAAAATAACCTAACTCGCTCAGAATAGTATAGTCTGGCAACACACTCTCTCTCTCTCTCTCTCTCTCTCTCTCTCTCTCTCTCTCTCTCTTCTCTTCTCTTCTTTTCTATCCTTTCTTTCAACTTTCATTTTCTATCGGATATGCCATCTCAATTAGAATTAAGTCCTGACCACCTCGTTTGGATCGTAAGGTCTGTGTGGCCAGTATATCTATGTAAATCTCTCTCTCTCTCTCTCTCTCTCTCTCACATACACACGCACACATATCCACCCCTCTGTCACCCCCCATCGCGTGCCTACTATTGTCAGCCTGTGTAAAAATGACCATACCTATAGCCAGTAGTCGTTCTTCTGTTCGGTGAAATTATTTATTGTAAACCTCAATTTGGAAACATAATATAAACCTCGCAAAAATGACTAAGATTTTACCTGACTGTACAGTATAAGTTCATTAATATTATATTCATGTTACTATGTTACTAAATATTACTTTATGTATTGTATCTCTTCATCCGGTTTCATTTTAAGAGGTGGGGAGAGATGAGACGGATTGGCATGAGACAGCAAATAATATTATAGTGTTTGATCTGTCGAAACTGGTAAGACGTGTAGTCGTGTACATTCAGCAATTCCGTGCACACACACACACACGCACACACACACACACACACACACACACACACACACACGCATACACCTATAAAGTAAAGTAGGAACGTGAAGGTTTATTTATATAGCATTCAAATTTATTACAGCATCGTAGCGTAGGGCACTGTATTCGACTTGCGCTATACCGTATATTCGTTAAATATTGAAGGCATTATCATAACATACCCTGTTTATGTGCGGTGATGAATAATATACCATCGCTGTAACAGCTAGCAAGCAATTATAGTGTACAATCAACAATTACATTTCACAAACACCTTATTTAAGCAAATATGTATCCATGAAGTAGGCTAACCCATAATTTTGTTTATCCCAATACATTTGACTCGGCTTGTTTTCGTGGCCAGAAAAAAAAAAAAAAAAAAAAAAAAAAAAAAAAAAAATATACATCATTTGTCTGTGTGATTAACCCCTTCAGTACCGGCGACGTCTTTTCAATTGTATTCTAGCTCTATTTAGACGATGTTGTGCAGTTTAAGAAGGATCTGTGGTAGTCAAGAGGGTTAAGTGAGAGAGTTCAAAGCCTGTTACTTGATAGAGGCCCTTTTTAAACTGAAGACAATCGTCTAATAGTAGTCAGAATTTAGTTAAAAGACGTCACCGGTACAGCAATGGGGAGATTTCCACTTGAGGGATTTTTTTCTTGACTCCTTTCTCCCTCATGTTTAGTCCCATTACTTTTCTAATTTTAAGACGTTCGCCCCATTATTTTGACGATTTTAAGAACCTTCGACCCATTTCTGTCAATTTTAAGACCTTTCGTGCCATTTAGGTGTCGATTTTATGCTGGCGAGCGATAGCGAGCCTGTAATTTAATAGGAACCGGCTTTCAGCCGGGACATTTTTCTACCGAAAAATGTACAAATTTATCTTGAAAGGGGCTCAAGGGGGTGTAATCTTAAGCTTGATGGATATCTAGAGACCAAACTAAAAACCTCCCCTTAATATGTGTGCTTTCCTCTACTTTTCTTCGGAGACCGGTCGACTCAACCAGTAGACCATTTCAACCAGTAGCTCTCAACCAGTACCAAATCAACCAATACGGTTAGGTTAGGGTAGGTTAGGTTAGGTTAGGTTAGTACTATATTTTGGCACTGGTTTGGTTGGTCTGGGTTAATTTGGCACTGGTTGAGAGCTACTGGTTGAGATGACATGGAACCCTTTTCTTCCCTCTGTTCTCGTCTCTCTCGATATTTCTGTAATACATGAGTGTTAAGGGGAGATTTGACCTTAAGGTATTTTTTCGGGACCCCTTTTTCCCTCATGTTTAGCCCTGGGTCCTTTGAAATTTTAAGACATTAGTTTGACAATTTTAAGACCTTTCGCCATATTTCTTTGTCAAGTTTTAGACCTTTCGCGCAAATTAAGTGTCGATTTTGTTCCTGACGAGCGATAGCGAGCCTGCAACTCAAGAGGAACCGGCCTTAGACCAGGACATTTTTCTGACCAAAAATGTATACATTTATTTTGAAGGAGGGTCTTAAGAGGTATGTTTTCAAACTTGATGAAGGTCTACTGTAGAAGAAAAAATAATATATATATATATATATATATATATATATATATATATATATATATATATAATGAGTAAATAAATATATATATAACATGATTAATAAATATATAAGACAAAATAAACAACTAAATATATAGAAACTATATACAAATTTCCCTTAAAAGAAACCGGGTAATATTTCTAATACAGAAACTATATTAGTTACTGCTGTATGTGTCTATGTGTTAAATATGTTATTTTCGCCTCTGCTTCCCCTCTCTCCCTTCCTCCCTCTCTCTCTCTCCGGATATTTGAAACCCTAATGGTGTCTTTTACTTGAGACTATGTTTGTTCACACATATCTATATATATGTGTGTTTGTGTGTGTGTTACTCAGTTACTTGTTCGTCAAGGGGAATCCACGCAATGCGAGCTAAGCTCATTATTATCGCGCCTCCTTAACTGGGAATGTATTGCGTGAAATGCATGTTTAAGTGTTTTATGTACTGTTGGAATGGCTGTGGATGTGTGTGTAGTCTGTATTTTAGCCAATTGGCGACATCGGAAACGAAGGCTTAGGGTGGATCTGTATGGTACCATTCTCACTATAGACGGTACCGTCTCGCCCGAAGGCTTAGGTAGCCATCAGCTTAGGTGAACCATATGATACCCATCTCGCCTTGTACCATTTTTGCCAACCCCAGATGGGACGTCACAACGTCGCCCACTTATTCCAGGTACCTATTTACAGCTAGGTGAACTGAGGCTAACACATGAAAGGAGACAAGCCCAATTTGTCTCCGCCCGGCCGGGGATTGAACCCCCGACCCCTCGTGTGTGAGACGAGAGCTCTACCTACTAGGCTACGGGCTGTGTGGTGTATGTTGTGTGTGTGTGTGTGTGTGTGTGTGTGTGTGTGTGTGTGTGTGTGTGTTAATATCGTCTTCATTGGCATTTCTTTCATAAAACTACTGTACATCTACATGTTCCAGGAGCAATCTAAAATCCTCCCCTTATATATTTAACGTGTGTGTGTGTGTGTGTGTGTGTGTGTGTGTGTGTGTGTGTGTGTGTGTGTGTGTGTGTGTGTGTGTGTGTGTGTGAGAGTGTGTGTGTGTTAAATATATGCCTCTATCCTTTCCTTCCCCCCCCTCCCTGCCTTCCTCTCTTCTCCCCCGATATTTGAAACCCTAATGGTGTTTGCTATGCCATTCATCCATCCTCCTCTCCGTCCCCCCCTTGTTGTCGGTCGGTCGGGGCTTCAGTTAGGTCAACACGCCATTAGACACCACCCAAATACTGCCTCGGGATTGTTTGAGCTCTGGGGATTAGCCTCACTGAATCTATTATGTAGGCTAAATAATGGTAAACGGTGATATCTGTAGTCTTAACCCACTGGACCCCAGCGCCGCAGCATATGCGTCCGCAATGTATGTAACGCTAAACTCCAGCGCCACATATAGGTGCGTCGCGGTTAATTACTCCGGTCCTATGGCACCTAGAGGGCTCAGATATGTATGGGAACTGCGTAAGTATAAAAAAAAAAAAAAAACATGCTTACATTACTGAAATGTTTGTGGACATGCAATAATGCAAGTAATGGTCACTCTTCTGTAAATCTAAAATGGCTTACTTAAGAATGGGAAAGGGGTAGGACTGCGTAAGTATCCCACACAACAATGCCGATGGTTGAAAACCCTCAAAGTCCAGCCGCATGCTCGTTAGTGCGCTAAAACGTGTTTTTGCATGTTTTGCCTAACCATTTCCCCATGTTAATTCCAACTTTCGGGCGCCCCATAGGACCCCTTAATGACATAGGGGATCGTTTTGTTATGGGTTTTCCTTCATATCTAACCCATTCCAGGTGTTTTCTGGATTTTTTGTCTTTATTTTTAACAACCTGACAGACCTGGAGTGTAAATTTACAGTATATCATAGTGCCTGGGGCTCAGTGGGTTAAATACATATATATATATTTCTTTATGAAATGAAAGAGAGACAGATAGATAGATAGAGATTGACAGACAGAAAAGATAGAGCGATAGATAAAGAGATAAAAAGATGGAAAGACAGACAGGTACATAGACAGAGAGAGAGAGAGAGAGAGAGAGAGAGAGAGAGAGAGAGAGAGAGAGAGAGAGAGAGAGAGAGAGAGAGAGAAACCACATAATATACAGGTAGAAAAGTCAAGATTAACATAGCAGAAAACACTCTCACTCACCATCCCTCCTGAGTTGAACATGAAAAGCGAGAAAAGGGTTCGCTCCCACAGTCTAATGGCCAAACACTACTAGAAAATCACTATAATGTAATATATATATATATATATATATATATATATATATATATATATATATATATATATATATATATATATATATATATAAAATCTAGGCAATTATACCATAGAAGATACGATAGCGACTATTTATCACTATCTAAATCTATTAATGTATCTATCTAGCTATCTACCTACTGTATATGCCTTCTAAGCTTTGTGGTACTAGCATTGCTGGCAACGCATTCCAATAATTCATCACTATATAGATTAAATGACTTCATTTCAGATTTACCTGTCCTATTTTAATATGAATAATGTAAAGTACTACGTATTGATACATCTTGGGTATAAAGTACGAATGTAGTAAACTGAAAGAAAAACGTTTCGGTATTTGTAAGCACTAAGCCAGTCTTTTGTTTTCTTATTCATTTCGTTGTTCTTTGTTAATTAAACTGCTTCTAACTAAACATGAGAGAGAAGGGGAGATAGTGTAGTTCACCATTATGTACAATGCAAATATTAACACCGGGATGGGGCTGTAAGTTTATTTAAGTTTTTATTTACACCAGATGACTTGTTTGAATTTGAAATATATATTTTGCTTGTGCATACGTATGGGTGTGCGTGCGTGCGTGTGTGCTGTGTGTGGGTGTGTGTGTGTGTGTGTGTGGGTGTGTGTGGGTGTGGGTGTGTGGGTGTGTGTGTGGGTGTGGGTGGGTGGGTGTGTGTGTGTGGGTGGGTGTGTGTGTGTGTGGGTGGGTGGGTGTGTAATTCACTTGCTTGTTCGTCAAGGGGAATCCACGCAATGCGAGCTAAGCTCATTATTATCGCGCCTCCTTAACTGGGAATGTATTGCGTGAAATGCATGTTAAGTGTTTATGTATCGTTGGAATGGCTGTGGATGTGTGTGTAGTCTGTATTTTAGCCAATTGGCGACATCTGGGAACGAAGGCTTAGGTTTAATCTGTACGGTACCATTCTCACTACGGTACCAGTCTCACCCGAAGGCTTAGGTTGACCAGTAGCTTTTTTTTTTTTTTTAAAAGACCTCCGTCTACGTATTGTGAAAAACCTGTTATCCTCCGGCAAATTGTGGGGTTGAGTGAGTGAAGGGGGGGACAGTGAATGAAGGAGGATACATGTTTTCATAATACGTGTTGCTAGCCCCAAACGCGCGAGCAACTGTGGCTTTCAACCATCCGACACATCCCCTTTTATTTATGTGCATCACACATGTTTAGGTTGACCAGTACGATACCCATCTCACCTTGTAACCGATCACCAACGCCAGATGGGACGTCACAACTCCGTCCACTTATACCAGGTTCCTATTTATACTGCTAGGTGAACAGAGGCTACACCGTTAGGAGACTTGCCCAAATGTGTGTGTGTGTGTGCCTGTGTGGGTGTGTGTGTGCCTGTGTGGGTGTGTGTGTGAGGGGGATATAGTTATTTACATGTTCCTGTATGTACATACAGTACTGTTTTCGTGGGTGAAGCTGGGTGTGTGGGTGTGTGTGTGTGTGTGTGTGTGTGTGTGTGGGTGGGTGTGTGTGTGGGTGGGTGTGGGTGTGTGTGTGTGTGCCTGTGTGGGTGTGGGTGTGTGTGTGTGCCTGTGTGTGGGTGTGTGTGTGTGAGGGGGATATAGTTATTTACATGTTTCTTTATGTACATACAGTACTGTTTGCGTGGGTGAAGCTGGCTATGTTTACTTCATCAAAAGGTACATTTGTATATTTGACATGCTCGTGAGTTTTCATTCGTCATTTGGTAAAGGCAACGAAAATCTGTGCTTGTATTGCATTGTTCGCCTAGTATACAGTGCAATACAGTAATGTCAAAGAGTAAATGTGAGTTTTATAATAGTTAATAATGTGTTGATGAGCAAGTATAATTTTCTGCTTATTTACCCGACATTAGTTTATTTCAACACAAATACAATCGTTTCCTTTAGGCAGTTTATCGGGTTCATAATTACTCTGTATTAGTCTTACAAAACTGATAAATAATAATTGACACTCGTTTTATCAATATTATATGTACACTTTGATGTCCACTTGCTTGTTTAATCTTTCTCTCCTTTTCTCTCTTTCCCTGGCGTGTTTCCATTCGGCCCCATTCAGCCAACTGTTTTAAGACGTTTATCCCCATCCAGGTGTCGATTTCTTCCTGGCGAGCGATAGCGAGCCAGCATTGTATGGAGAAATCCGGCTTCGTCAGAGACATTTTTCTATCGAAAAATGTAAAAATTTAGCTTGCTGTCAAAACAAAAATATATATATGCTGGCTCAGTACCGCTCACCAGGATTTTTGTTACGCCTGGATGTGGGTAAACGTCTTAAAACAGTAGGCTGAATGGGGCCGAATGGATACAAGCCAGGGAAAGAGAGAAAAGGAGAGAAAGAGAAAAAAAGCGAGGTGGGCTCCCTTAAAACAGAAGAGTGGAGTACTTACCAACAACTCTCGGTCAAAGGTAGTGTTGGTTGGTGATAGACGTACGTACCTGTCGAAAAAAATAATAAATTAAATATTTGGGATAATTATAACACTTCGTACACTTACTAATAATTATAACAACACTTCGTACATTTACTAATAATTATAACAACACTTCGTACACTTACTAATAATTATAACAACACTTCGTACACTTACTAATAATTGTAACAACACTTCGTACACTTACTAATAATTATAACACTTCGTACACTTACTAATAATTATAACAACACTTCGTACACTTACTAATAATTATAACAACACTTCGTACACTTACTAATAATTATAACAACACTTCGTACACTTACTAATAATTGTAACAACACTTCGTACACTTACTAATAATTGTAACAACACTTCGTACACTTACTAATAATTATAACAACACTTCGTACACTTACTAATAATTGCTCAATCTTGAAACATGTTGCAGTTGCTTTCATACTGGCAAGCATACTAAGAAGTCACTGAAAAATGTCATTCACTTAAATCAAATCAGGAAAATAGATAAATTGGAACACGTTTGTCAGCGCTATTGAATCTCGAAGGAGAGAGACTGCATTTGATAAAAGTCCTGCCTATTATATTTATTATTATTATTAATAATAATATTATTATAGGTTAATAGTTGCGTATTAAATTGTACGGAGTAATTATAAATTGCGATCGTTTACATTTTAGTAAGTCTGAGTCAACTTCCATTGCCTCGAATTACCGACAATTAATCAACTTAATAAAACATTTAAATAACGTATTTGACAAAGCTGGGGTGTGTGTGTCTTTGTTTATTATATACAGTATATACAGTATATACTTTCTATTTTTGTTTTCCTTTTTTTTTAGTGCAGCAGTTTTGTGGAAGCAGAGGATTGGATCAATACCCCGCAGAACGACTTGGGGAAGGGGAAGTTAAGGCCGAGTGAATGACAGAGCCGCCTGGGGGAAAATAGTTCCGTCACGCCTTTAACCAGTTGAGTACCAGGGACGTTCTTTGCATCATATTCTGGCAACTATTAGACTATTTTATTCAGCTTAGGAAGGACCCCTAGCAATAATAAGGCTTTAAACTATCTCAACTAACCTTTTGAACTACCACAGATCCTTCCACAGCTGCATAATATCGTCTAAATATAGCTAGAATATAATATAACACACGTCGCTGGTACTCAAAGGGTTAACGCCCCCTTTCCTTCCGGACGTGCTGAAGACTGTAAAGAGGAACACCTTGAGGAGGTTCGATCATGTTGAATGTATGGTAAAATGAGGGAAGTTTATTGAGCATTCGGCCTCCGTCGGAAGAATATTTCCACCGAAAAAATGTACAAATGTAGAGATGGGCCTGGGGGGAAAGGGAGGGGGGGGGGGGTATATATATACCGGTATGTATACATTTTGTTTTATTCGTTTTCTATTTAGTTTTTATTTATTTACTTATTTGTATATTTTGAAGTGTCTGGGGGAGGCGCTATCTTAGTCTAGGGGGGGAAAAGTCAAATACATCGCTCAAACATGGCAAAAACATTAAAAGACAACAATAATAATCAAACAACCCCCCAGACGTGAGTAGGGAAAGTGTCAATACAAGCAGTGAGGCCCCAGGAGAGGCTGCCAGTGTTTGGGTTGGATCAGGAACGTCACTCACCTCCTGAAGAAAACAAGGGCGGGGCGGGTGCAGCTGGTTTGAGAATACCGGTATATATACTGTATATATATATATATATATATATATATATATATATATATATATATATATATATACCGGTATATATTATTTTATTTTATTTTTAATGTGGATGAATGAGACAAAAAGCAAAACTGTCTGTAATGAGTGCCTCCCCCAGAGTTGAAAGAGTGACGGCCAAAATCAAGGCATGTTCAAGCCAAAATCAAGGAATGTTCGAACCAAAATGGCTGGACACACGGAGTTTGGAGCAATTTAAGTCATAGGATGAGGGAAAGATGGATTCAAGGAGAGTGTTCCAGAGCTCAGCTGTTGAACAGAAGAAAGTTTGGGAATATCGTTTCACTCTTGGGTTGAAGCGTTGCACAGAGTCGGGGTGGGATATTGTTGCAAGAGAGGAGGTGCTATACACTGAGAGAGCTCTATATATATATTCAAGAAATGTTAGCCAGAATACAAAGAAAAACAAACAATAAACAAACACATTAAACAATAAACAACGAACACAATAAAAACAAATGTATGTATGTATGTATGTACGTACGTATAAATAAATGTATGTATGTATGTATGTATGTATATAGGCTACTCAGGCCCAATCCCCCCTTTTCCCCCGAATAGGGACATCACAACAGAATAAATAAATACATAATTAGATAAATACATATATACATAAATCATTATATAAATACATTACATAGATATATAAATACAATATACATTACAATATACCAAATGAGGCCTTGTTGTTGTATATTCGCTTCGTGTTGGATTTATGTTGCGTTGTTATGGGAGGTTTCGCTAATTTTGAAGTAATGAGGGTGATGAATGCTGCACTACATCTACACTGTTATGACAGAGAGAGAGAGAGAGAGAGAGAGAGAGAGAGAGAGAGAGAGAGAGAGAGAGAGAGAGAGAAATAGGGGTGCGGAAATATTTAATGAGAGAGAGAGAGAGAGAGAGAGAGAGAGAGAGAGAGAGAGAGAGAGAGAGAGAGAGAGAGCGCGAGCGGAGAGAGTGTCTTGGAGTGGTAGAGGAGAAGCGAGGGAGAGCGGCGCGGAGGGACGAGGAGTAGAGGAGGGAGACGAGAGGGGGAGGAAGAGAGAGGAGTGAGTGAGTGCAAGAGAGAGAGACGAGGACGAATGAGTGAGGGTGGTGTTGCGGGAGGATGAGAGAGGAGAGAAGAAATAGAAAGAAGGAAAGAAAAAAAAGGTGCTTGGGTTGGTGGTAGGCGGTCGGGTGCGGTAATATTTAATGAGTTATGCTTAACTTATTTAAGAGAGGACAAAACACATATCATAAATATCTGGAGAGAGAGAGAGAGAATAGAGAGAGAGGAGAGAGAGAGAGAGATGAGAGAGCGAGAGATAGCGCACGGAACGGGGGAGAAGGAGGAGCGAAGAGCGAGAGCGAGAGCGAGAGCGAGAGAGAGAGAGAGAGAGAGAGGTGCGGAAATATTTAACGAGATATGCTTGAGTTATTTAGGAGAATGACATATATATATATATATATATATATATATATAATGGTTGTTTATCCTTAATACACGATCTTAGTTGTTCAGGTGGAAGGGTGGTATTTAATGGTTGGTTGAGAGAGAGAGAGAGAGAGAGAGAGAAGAATGAGAATATATATATATATATGATCTATATATATATATACTATATATATATCTATAATATATATATCGTATATAGAATTATCTATATAATTTACATTATATACTTTATATTATATCTAGATATACTATATATATTTTTAAATATATATATATATATATATATCTATATATATATATTATATATATATATATATAATATATATATATATACACCCCGGGGCCTAACAGACAAACTAAGGGTAATGCAAACTAAGCGGTAATTAATAGCTGTTCAGGTGGCAGGGAAGTATATATAATGCTTCAGGTACAGTCGCACTGATGTCTCGGCACCAAGTATGATTTGATCAACAATTGGTATCAGCAATATCTAAGCTTCATTTCTTCATATCGAGTGAAATATACAAACATGTTCCTACACTTACCCATCCTATTCAACATCTGACGGACATTAAGGGGAGATTTCCACTCGAGGGATTTTTTTCATGACTCCTTTCTCCCTCATGTTTAGCCCCATTGCTTTTCTAATTTTAAGATGTTCGCCCCATTATTTTGACGATTTTAAGAACTTTCGACCCATGTCTGTCAATTTTAAGACCTTTCGTGCCACTTAGGTGTCGATTTTATCCAGGCGAGCGATAGCGAGCCTGTAGTATAAGAGGAACCGGCTTTCAGCCGGGACATTTTTCTACTGAAAAATTTACAAATTTATCTTGAAAGAGGGTCAAGGGGGTGAAATTTTAAGATTGCTGGAGGAGTAGAAAACAAACTAAAAACCTCCCCTTAATACAGCACAGAGCAAGCCAAACATAATGACACCTGGGCCATGACTTAATAGCGCCACCGTACACAGAGGGATATTATCACCCACAGTGCTTATACTGTATATATATATATCTATATATATATTCTGTATTTATATATATGTTTGTTCTACTGATGGTCAATTTATATCTCTTCGTCTGCTCGTCCTTAAGGGGAGGTTCTTAGTTTGGTCCCTAGATATCCATCAAGCTTAAGATTACACCCCCTTGAGCCCCTTTCAAGATAAATTTGTACATTTTTCGGTAGAAGAATGTCCCGGCTGAAAGCCGGTTCCTCTTAAATTACAGGCTCGCTATCGCTCGCCAGGATGAAATCGACACCTAAATGGCACGAAAGGTCTTAAAATTGACAGAAATGGGTTGAAAGTTCTTAAAATCGTCAAAATAATGGGGCAAACGTCTTAAAATCTCAAAAGCAATGGGGCTAAACATGAGGGAGAAAGGAGTCCAGAAAAAAATCCCTCAAGTGGATATCTCCCCTTAACCCGTTCAGTACCGGTGACATCCGTATTGGGTATTCTGGCTACTGTTATAGACGATTGTATTTATCTTCTTTATCCTCTTAAATTACATTGCTCGCCAGGGATAAAAAATAAATGACACGGAAAGTTTTAAAATTGACAAAAATGGGGTGAAAGATTTTACAATGGCCAAACTAATGGGGCACAACATTCTATCACTGTGTGTGTGTGTGTGTGTGTGTCATTATACATATTATGGTGCATACGGGTTTCGTCGTACTATTAATAATAACACTACACGCTGTTATAAATGTTATATTATATTTGTTTTCAAGGGAGAGTGGTTTCGTTTAGTTTTAGATGACTTAATTACAAAACTCTATGTGTTGACTATTGGAAACTCCAGCGTAACTGCAATAACAGGAAATTGCGTGGACAGTGTTCATTACATGCCCTTGATTTTCTCCAGGAAGTATGAATACTGTATATATATATATAAGTATATTTTCTCCAGGAAGTGTGAATACTGTATATATATATATAAGTATATTTCACAAATACACGTGGGCCACTAAATGTTTTAATCTCTCAGTGGGGTTCGAACCGCCGACCGTCAGGCCGATAGCCAACGCTTTAACCAACTCCACCCTGGCTTGTATCCATTCGGGCCCATTCAGCCAACTGTTTTAAGACGTTTATCCCCATCCAGGTGTCGATTTCTTCCTGGCGAGCGATAGCGAGCCAGCATTGTATGGAGAAATCCGGCTTCGCCGGAGACATTGTTCTATCGAAAAATGTACAAATTTAGGTTGCTGTCAAAACAAAAAAATATATATGATGGCTCGCTACCACTCACCAGTAAAATATTGACACCTGGATGGGGGTAAACGTCTTAAAACAGTAGGCTGAATGGGGCCGAATGGATACAAGCCAAAGAGAGAGGGAGAGAAAGAGAAACAAAGGCGAGGTGGGCTCCCTTAAGAATACCGGTATCACCCTATAATAACGGTACCACCCTATAATAACGGTACCACCCTATAATAACGGTACCACCCTATAATAACGGTACCACCCTATAATACCGGTACCACCCTATAATAACGGTACCACCCTATAATAACAGCAGTGTACGTATTCTTAAACTAGGCATTCCCTTCGCGGCGCTAGATACTGAACCAACACGGTGGGAGTGAGTGTTGTTTAAGGGGAGATTTCCACCTGGAGGATTTTTTTCTTCTGAACCTCTTTCTCCCTCATGTTTAGCCCCATTGCTTGTGAGATTTCAAGACGCTTGCCCCATTAGTTTGGCGATTTTAAGAACCCTCGCCCCATTTCTGTCAATTTTAAGATCATTCGTGCCATTTAGGTGTCGATTTTTTCCTGGCGAGCGATAGCGAGCCTGTAATTTAAGGGGAACCGGCCTTCGGCCGGGACATTTTTCTACCGAAAAATGTACAAATTTATCTTAAAGAGGGGTCAAGGGGGAGTAATTTTAAGCTTGATGGAAGTCTAGGGAATCCACTAAAAACCTCCCCTAGAGGAGAATACACACGGATTACCATGCCCATTTCTCAAGGTATCGTCATTGTTCAAGTTATTTCGTCCATTACCGGTGCAGCGAAGGCAAAGCATGGTTTAAGAATACCACCACCCTTTAAGGGGAGACGGACCGTTTTTCTGGACCTCCTTCTCCCTCATGTTTAGCTCCACCAGTTTTGAGATTTTAAGGCGTTTGTTCCATTAGTTTGGGGATTTTATGACCTTTCACCCCATTTCTTTGTCAATATTAGGACCCTTCGTGCCATTTAGGTGTCGATTATTTCCTGGCGAGCGATAGCGAATCTGTAATTTTAGGAGGAATCGGCCTTTGGCCGGGACATTTTTCTACCGAAAAATGTACAAATTTATCTTGAAGGGGGGTCTAGGGGGTGTTTTCTAAGCTTGATGGAGGTCTAGGGAGGAAACTAGAAAAACAAATATATGAATACATGAATTAACCCTTTGAAGCTCTGACGCGTTTTAGCAGTTTATTGTTGGCTATCATTAGACGATTTTATGCAGCTTAGGAAGGAACTGTGGGTATTACTAGGGTAAATACTATCTCAATCAACACGTTAAGTTCCATATACCGTTACTAATCTGAATAAAATCATCTAATAGTAGCCAGAAAACAGAACAGAAATGCGTATTGGAGCTTGAAAGGGTTAATAGACCAAACAAACAGACACTGTCCCCTTTAAGAGTGGTATTCTTAAACCATTCTTTCCCTTCGTAGCGCCAGATACTGAACGAATATTGTGGGAATGAGTGTTGCTTAAAGAGAATTATACACGGATTAGCATGCCCATTTATGCAGATAGCGTCATTTTTCAGATTATCTAGCCCATTAAGGGGAGATATCCACTTGAGGGATTTTTTTCTCGACTCCTTTCTCCCTCATGTTTAGCCCCATTGTTTTCCTAATGTTAAGACGTTCGCCCCATTATTTTGACGATTTTAAGAACTTTCAACCCATTTCTGTCAATTTTAAGACCTTTCGTGCCATTTAGGTGTCGATTTTATCCTGGCGAGCGATAGCGAGCCTGTAATGTAAGAGGAACCGGCATTCAGCCGGGACATTTTTCTACCGAAAAATTTACAAATTTAACTTCAAAGGGGCTCAAGGGGGTGTAATCTTAAGCTTGAAGGATATCTACGGACCAAACTAAAAACCTCCCCTTAACGGCGCTGCAAAAGGAAAAACAATTGCTTTCGAAGACGAGCATATATAATGTTTACACTCAGAATATAACGAGGTAAAAAATAACATTAGCGTAATTGTTCAGGTTATTTAGTCCATTAACGGCTCTACAAAGGGAAAACAAGTGTCCAAAAAAGAAAAAGAAGATAACACATCAAACCACCAGCGAAAACGTACAAATCTCATCATTTCGTATAATTCTATCATTTCGTAAAATTCGTATCATTTCGCAAACCCCATGGATTAATTGTAGTGGAGGCAGTGAACTGATAATTACAAGTGGTTCATCAGCAATCAGAGGGCTGTAATGAGATCCTGGTTACCAATGGGGCCCTGTTCTGCTAATTATATCTGCAGAAACGTCAGTGGCGTGGCGTGGCGTGGCGTGGCGTGGGGTGGGGTGGGGTGGGAGGGGGGAGCAGTTTAACTCTTTCCCTGCGGGAGACGTTCCCGAACGCCATGGCAATTTACAGCAATCTACAGGCTTTTAAAGCCTGTAAAATCAAGTGCAAGGGAGCGGGAGCGCGACAGGCCACACGTCCTTCTCCCAGCCAGACTGCTGTGGCACTGAAAGCTCTGAGTCAGAGTCTCGCTAGATATACAGTGCTGCCAAAGGCAAATGTAGCAAGACATTAGCGAGAATTGCTTATTATAGCGAATGTCTATGGTAGCGCTGCGGGTGAACCCGGCGAGCTACAAAGCTCGTTTTGGTGTCATTTTGAAGTTTTCGGCTGAATACAGTTAATTTCATTCAGACACTTGCCTAATCAACCAGGAGTGCCTGAATAAGCCCTAATATGGCGGATATAGGCGGAAATATGCCCGCAGAGAAAGGGTTAAGGGGAGAGTTCCACAAGGGATTTTTTTCTGATCCTATTTCTCCCTCATGTTTAGCCTTATTAGTTTTCAGATTATAGATGTTCGGCCCATTAGTTTGGCAATTTTAAAACCTTTTGCCCTATTTCTTAGTCAATATTAAGACTTTTCGTGCCCTTTAGGTGTATGTATATTTTTTCCTGGGGAGCGATAGCGAGCCTGTAATTTAAGAGGAATAGGCCTGCGGCCGGGACATTTTTCTACCGAAAAATTTACATATATACTTTGAATGGGGATCCTGGGGTTGTTTTAAAACTGTGATGGAAGTCTAGGGAGGAAACTGGATAGATACTAGTTTTGAGATTTTAAGACGTTCGTTCCATTAGTTTGGCGATTTTGAGACCTTTTGCCCCACTTCTTTGTAAATATTAAGACCTTGCGTGCCCTTTAGCTGTCAATTATTTCCTGGCGAGCGATAGCGAGCCCCCTGAAGTGGTTCATCAGCAATCAGAGGGGCCGAAATGAGATCCTGGTTAGCAATGGGGTCCTGTTTTGCTAATTATATCTGCTAATAACATCATTATGAGAGACAAGCAGTATATAATGCGTCTGCAGCTCCTCACTCTGTTGTTTCAAGGTGTCTGATGTGCGCTTACTTAAGGGGAGACGGTCGGTTTTGTTTGGTCCCATTTCTCCCTCGTGTTTAGCCCTATTAATTTTGAGATTTTTAGACGTTCGGCCCATTTGTTTGGCGATTTTAAGACCCCTCGTCCCATTTCATTATACATTTTAAGACTTATCGTGCCATTTAGGTGTCGATATTTTCCTGGCGAGTGAGAGCGAGCCTGTAATTGTAAGAGTAACCGGCCTTTGGCCGGCACATTTTTCTATCGAAAAATGTACAAATTTATCTTGAAGGAGGGTCTTGGGGGTGTTTTTTTAATCTTGATGGAGGTTTAGGGAGGAAACAAAACTATAATAAAAAGATACATAACGGAGCAAATAAATACGCCCATCTTCCCTTAACTGTATTTCCAGAACGTGTGTGTACTGTTCACCGAGAGTCTCCATATACTTGTTAAAGGTTTGTATTCTCGCCTTTCCAGCCTCAGTTACATAATGCGGGTGTTCTTGAAAAGCTTTACCATTCTTATTCCCACATCAAAAAGAAACAGCATTAAACAGATTGTGAGGAGTTCCTGGTTACAAGACAAACACAAATGGACAATACGATAACCGGGGTAGTAGTCTTCTGAAAGTTATGCTAGCTATCTATCTAGCCATCTATCTATCTATCTATCTATCTATCTATCTATCTATCTATCTATCTATCTATCCATCTATCTATCCATCTATCTATCTTTATATCTATCTATCTATCTATCTATCTATCTATCTATCTATCTTTCTATCTATATACTCAGACATCGATAACCGGGGTAGTAGTCTTCTGAAAGTTATGCTATCTATCTATCTATCTAGCTATCTATATACTCGGACATCGATAACCGGGGTAGTAGTCTTCTGAAAGGTATGCTATCTATCTATCTATCTATCCATCTATCTATCCATCCATCTATCTTTCTATCTATCTATCTATATACTCAGATATCGATAACCGGGGTAGGAGTAGTCTTCTGAAAGTTATGCTATCTATCTATCTATCTATCTATCTATCTATCTATCTATCCATCCATCTCTCTTTCTATCTATCTATCTATATACTCAGATATCGATAACCGGGGTAGGAGTACTCTTCTGAAAGTTATGCTATCTATCTATCCATCCATCTATCTATCTATCTATATACTCAGATATCGATAACCGGGGTAGGAGTAGTCTTCTGAAAGTTATGCTATCTATCTATCTAGCCATCTATATCTATCTATCTATATACTCAGGCACATACCCCATTTATTTATTTATAAATATATATATTTATTTTTCGTTTTTTTTTTTTTTATGCTGCAGGAAATAATTTAGGACACGTAGAATGATAAAGTACAAAGTGGTTTACGAAACACATACGGTAGTTAATATATTCAAGCGAGTGATTGCAGATATTTAAAACCGTAATGAAACTCAAAATTGATTCGAGAAAGTAATTGGAGAGATGTTGGTTCCATGGAAATTAGCAATTAGGGATAAAAATATATAAATAAATAAATAATATATAAACAGATATATATATATATATATATATATATATATATATATATATATAAATATATATATATATATAGAGAGAGAGAGAGAGAGAGAGAGAGAGAGAGAGAGAGAGAGAGAGAGAGAGAGAACTACAACTTCCTACTTGACCTTACACATTTTCGACCTGGTTTTCGTATTCTATTTTCATAACGTATATTCCTCTTCCAGTAATCCAGCAATTTTTCAGCCCAAGCATAATATAATCTTTGCAAATCCAGGCCCACAGCTTCCACCCAATATTTCATAATTATGCAAGACGCCATTATTATCCTATACAGGGTTACCAAAGCAAGTTCGCTAGACAGTACATAAATGCTGATTATAGCTAGAATAACGGCACAATCTCTACAATATATATCCAAAATTAAGACTTTTGGTCATTTGGGTGTCGATTTTTTCCTGGCGAGCGATAGCGAGCCTGTAATTTAAGAAAAACCGGCCTTCGGCAGGAAAAAAAATATCGAAAAATTTACAAATTTATCTTGAAGGAGGGTCTTGGGGGGGGGGGATATTTTTTAAGCTTGATGGAGGTCTAGGGAGGAAACTAATGAAATACTAAAAAGATGCATGGCTCAATTCTACGGAATATCGCTAGAATTCACGTAGCTAGAGGTAACATTGGCCTCTAGATCGATGTAAATACCTCTAGATCTAGCGGGAAAATAGCTAAATTGGCAACACTAGCACCTCCCATGCGCATTCATAACCCCCTCGTGTAATACATTCACATTTTCATACCGAGATTTTTGTTCCTGTGGGAAAAAAACAAAAAAAAAACAAAAAAAAATCTAGCGTTCCTACCAAAGCCTGAACCATAACAATGCAAAGCTTCCTTTTAAAGGGGTAGTGCTTGTTTTTGTTGGTCTATGTATGTATTTATTTATCAATTTTTTTAGTTTCCTCCCTAGACCTCCATAAAGCTTAAAATAACACCCCCTAGAACACCTTTCCAGATAAATGTGTACATTTTTCGGTAGACAAATTTCCCGGCCGAAGGCCGATTCCCAAAATTACAAGCTCGCTATCGCTAGCCAGGAAAAAAATTGACAGCTGAAAGGCACGCAAGGTCTTAATATTTACAAAGAAATGGGGCGAAAGGTCTCAAAATCGCCAAACTAATGGAACGAAGTCTTAAAATCTCCAAACTAATATGCTAAACATGAGGGAGAAGGGGGTCCACAAAGAGCGACTACCTCCCCCTTAAATCCATAGCCGTGTAAACACGTTCTTAAGGGGGAGGTAGTCGCTTTTTCTGGACCCCCTTCTCCCTCATGTTTAGCATATTTGTTTTGAGATTGTAATACGTTCCTTCTGTTAGTTTGGCGATTTTGAGACCTTTCGCTTCATTTCTTTGTCAACATTATAGACTTTTCGTGCCTTTTAAGTGTCGATCTTCTCCTTGCGCGCCTGTAATTTTAGAAGTAAGCGGCCTTCGGCCGAGAAATTTTTCTACCGAAAATTGTACACATTTATCTTGAAAGGGGGTCTAGGCTAGGGGGTGTATTTATAAGATTGATGGAGGTCTAGCGAGGAAACTCAAAATTAAATTAATACATAAATACATAGACCAAATACATAAACCAAGCACTACCCCCTTAAATCATGGAATTTTACTGGAACGCAAGTATGTTCTAGTTTTCTCCCTAGACCTCAATTCAAACTTATTGCATTGGTAACGTGTTTTATTGCTGAGAGAGGTTGGGAAGCCATGGCGGTGTGTGTGAAACAAATACACCCTTATGGGGGGGGGGGGGGGAGGAGGAGGTAGCCGCTTTTTCTGGACCCCCTTCTCCGTCATGTGTAGCATATTAGTTTTGCGATTTTAAGACGTTCGTTCCGTTAGTTTGGCGATTTTGAGACTTTTTACCTCATTTAATTGTCAATATTAAGACTTTTCGTGCCGTTTTGGTGTCGAATTTATCCTGGTGAACGATAGCGGACCTGTTATTTTAGAAGGGGTCGGCCTTCGGCCTGGACATTTTTCTACCGAAAAATTTACAAAGTTATCTTGAAAGAGGGTCTAAGGGGTGTTTTTAAGCGTGATGGAGGTCTAGCGAGGAAACTCAAAAATAAATGAATAACTATATAGACCAAAAAACAAACTACCCCCTTAAGTTCGGAGCTTTACATAGACGAATACACAGTGGCATTATTTACGCGGATATGATACTTTATAATGCACCCGACGCACACACAACCCATTAATCCCAAACACAGTCTATCATAGTCAACACTTTTGACAGATTACCATAAAAGTTTAATATGGACGATATTTGTTGTTGACTTTCAATATTTGTTTTATCTTTATAGTAATACGTGCTAACAGAGCAAATGTTATGATATATCCCAACTACTGCTTAGATTACATGCTACACGATTAGCATATATATATATATATATATATATATATATATATATATATATATATCCCAACTACTGCTTAGATTACATGCTACACGATTAGCATTATTGTAGTTAGGATGAAATTAAATATACATATGTTATTATGACCTGATGTTCCACTCATAATTAATACACAATTATGTGTATTTCCTCTAGTGTTGAAATATACCAATCTCCTCAATACAAGGAAGCCAAAAACATACTGTCATTGACGATATTATTAATCTTACAAAGGGTCTCTAGAACTTAATTATATGTTTACCCAATGAATACCTTCGACTCCCATAAGTTCTTCCTAAGCTGTATAAAAACGTCCAGTGACAAGCATGATACAATTAATTAAATACACCATCGTAATAAAAGGGTTAGTCTAGTCATTCATCTACCTTTTTCATTCATATTTTACCTTTTAACAACCTACAGCAAAGCAGAATCCCAATCCTTTATCACCTGTCAAATCCCTTCTCATCACTTCCTATTACCTGTCAAATCCCTTCTAACAACCTACAACATAGTAAAACCCCAATCCTCCATCACCTGTCAAATCCCTTCTATTACCTTCAATAAACTGTCAAATATTTTGTATCACCCTTCTAATCACCTTCTATTACCTAGATCGAAAGTAGATTAGGTTAGGCAGTTTATTTCTTGTGGAACTTATATTTTGAAAAGAAACTAGATCGAAAGTAGATTAAGTTAGGCAGTTTATTTCTTATGGAACTTATATTTTGAAGCTGCCAGACTACAATTGCTCGTAAAAATTTACGGAAAAATCGGCTCGTGTGACACCTACTTTACATACCCAAAGTTAGGCAATCATTCGACTACTCTTCGCAGCGGAACTCGGAGATGCAATATTTGAGCCATTATACGATTGGCTCGGTAGCAATATTTATGATACTCGTTCCCATATCGTACATAAAATTAAACTCCGGATGGATTATTGCATGGCCAGTTATTAATACCAAACCAGATGTCTCAAAGAATATTTATTGTATGCATAAAGCCAAGAAAAATGTATCTATATTATATGATTACATATTATTCATACAAATCTGGTCAGGTTTGATTATAACCTCCCTGTATGCAAGTGAATGTGTTTGTATAAAAACACCCAATTATCTCAAAATTATGAATAAACTTATAATTGTTACGAATTCAATACCCATTATCCATCCAACTTGACAAAGTTTTGTTTTCCTATCAACTAGATATAAACACAAATATTGATTTTATTCGGTATTACAAGACATTTTCCGCTGTAGATGATGTGCTATCTGCATTAAAACATAAGAATAGGATTACATACGCAGAGTTATCTAGGCGGTGTCAATGGGAGTCTACAAATTAAAATAAATGTATTATTGAAGTTATCCGAGTTGTCAATACACGATCAATCATCTAAACAAAGCACGTCGAATTATGTGGAAATCAGCTTTAGTTACGTTACACAGAAAACATAGGTATCTAACAGATCCTCCTTAAACTGAATACAATCGTCTGAATACAGATACGATGAAATATAAGACGTGACGCCGGTATTAAAAGGGGTTAAATGAGAATATATTTATCGACTACAGAATAAGGCTAAAAGCTGGGGTCTTCTCGGTAACAGGCAGGGTAAAGGATATAATATAAGAGCCTGCTACCTCTATAAGCAGCCTCGGAAGACCTTAAGGGGAGATTTCCACTTGAGGGATTTTTTTTCTGGATCCCTTTCTATCATGTTTAGCCCCATTGCTTTTGATATTCTAAGACGTTCGCCCCATTAGTTTGGTGATTTTAAGAACTTTTGACTCATTTCTGTCAATTTTAAGACCTTTCGTGCCATTTAGGTGTCGATTTTATCCTGGCGAGCGATAGCGAGCCTGTAATTTAAGAGGAACCAGCCTTTGGCCGGGGCATTTTTCTACCGAAAAATGTACAAATTTATCTTGAAAGGGGGTATAGGGGGTGTAATTTTAAGCTTGATGTAATTCTAGGGAACGAACTAATAACCTCCCCTTAAGAGTCGTCGTGCGGGGAAAATATGGAACGATACTTGAGGACGGAGAGTTAAGTGTTAGAGGAAGAGAGGGGAAGGAACTGAGGCTAATATAAGAGTCGATGATGGGGGGAGGGGAGGGGAGGGGAGGGGAGGGGAGGGGGGGGGGAGGAGAGAGAGAGAGAGAGAGAGAGAGAGAGAGAGAGAGAGAGAGAGAGAGAGAGAGAGAGAGAGAGAGAGAGAGAGAGAGAGAGAGAGTACATAGGAGTACAAAGGAGTACAAAGGAAATCAAGCAACAGCAGTTCTAGTGACCCTTCTAGGCTGCTTGTCCTCCAAAACACTGAGGATCAAGTGTCCAAACAGTGGTTTAGAGTGGGTAAGGGAACATTGGAAAGGGAACTACTGCCCTGGAACTAATGTCCGTGGCAGGACTAGGAAGTTAGTAGGGGACATATGGGTTAGTAACTGAGGGGAGGATAAAATAAAGTTATTCATTTATAAAGCAGTCAGTCGCGGGTTTGATGCGAGATATTTGTCTAAGCGGAGTTTAAATGAATCAACGGTGCTGCAGTCTATAACGTCTCGGGGAAGCCCATTCCACAAGTTGACAACTCGATTGAAGAAGAAATTCTTAGATTCGTGTGAGTTAAAAGATTTACCAATAATTTTGCAACCGTTTCCCCCGCGTGTAATTAGATTGGTCGATAGTGAAGTACTTACTACAGTTCATATTGTCGATGCCTTTGATGATTTTGAACACTTGAATTAAGTCCCCTCTTAATCTGCGCTGGGTTAAAGGAAATAGATTTAATTCTCTAAGACGCTCTTTCTTTGGTTTGTTCTTTAGGCTAGGTATCATTTTGGTAACTCTACGTTTGAACTCGTTCTAGCTTGTTTATGTCTTTTTGGTAATAAGGGCACCAGCATTGAACGCAGTATTCCAGAAGAGGGCGGACTAAGGAATTGTAAAGGGTTAGGATAACGTCTTTGGATTTATGCTCAAATGACCTGCCTATAAAGCCAATTATTTTGTTTGCCTTCTTAACAACTTCTGAACATTGTTTACCCTCGGTTTTAGGTTACTCGATATTGTTACTCCCAGATCGGTTTCTCTGTTTACATTCTTAAGCTGAGTGCCATTCATCGAATAGTTTGCTTTCTCATTTAGGTATCCGATATGTAGTACTTTACATTTATCCGCATTGAAACTCATTTGCCAAATTTGGGCCCAATGTGACAATTTATCTAGATTGTGTTGCATATCGTCAACTTGATCTTTTGAGAGTACGCTATTTGCAATTTTTGTATCGTCAGCAAATTTTGAGATTATACAGGTGAGACCCTCATCTATGTCGTTGATGTAAATTAGAAAGAGAATTGGTCCTAGAGAGAGAGAGAGAGAGATGGGACGGAGAGTAAAGCCTGCGTCATACAGAGCCCGAACGTTGGAAGACAAATTCCCGAATAGGATGACTTGCACAAAAAATTCAAATTTCATTCGGGTCAGGTATATTCCGAACAATTCGGCATAAGTTCCTGACTAGTCCTGGGTTGGTCTGAGGTTGGTCTGATGTTGTTCAGGTGTGTAGCCGACATTCCGGGGGTTCGGCAAAAAGTTAATGCATGCCTTAACTTTTCACGAACATTCGGGACCAAAAACCGTTACAAAATGGTCGGATGTTGGTCGGTATTTATTCGTAACTCGTTCGGTATTTGTTCGGATTAATTCTTTGTTCGTTCTTCTGATTCGGGACTTGTTCGGTACTTTTTTCCATTGCCGATGTTGTTTGGAACTACCCGAACAAATCCCGCACAATTCCCGACGAAACTTCGATAAAATCACGATGAATCCCTCGTATTCCAGAATAAAACCCGCACGAGTTACGAATTTTCAGAACAAGTTGATCAAATTCAGAAAAATATGCGAATAATTTTGGATGTCTGCTCAATGTATCTTGTTTATCTCAACTCAACTATAATCTTGATGATTATATAAGTGTGTGTTAAGCGTGCGTCATACAGAGCCCGAACGTTGGAGGACAAGTTCCCGAATAGGATGACTTGCACATTTTTACCGAATACAGCCGAGACTCTCCCAAAATTTGAAGATTACGAACATGGCCCGAACGAGTTCAGAATAATATCCGATAGTCAAGAACGACCTACGACAAAATCTCGAACAACTACCGAACATGAATCGAACTTACACTCGTTATGCAAAGAATTATGTTCGACCATACCCGAATCATCAGACACAGATCCGAATGACATTGGAATGCTTTAGGATAATTAACCGAACTTAACCGATGAGATGTCGACAAACAACCGATAGAGAAGAACATTATGAGAACAACATCAGACTGTTTTACGACTGTAGCAAGATTTGTTTTACCTGCCCTATATAAAGAGATGGGTTGGCTCACACCCCACCAGTCTCAACTCTTCTGTTACGTATCTTGATCCTCAAGTGGTTAACTTGATGAATATAGATAGCACAGAGATATATATTAAGGTATCAGTCAGCTGAAGGCAAAACGAAAGTAAAATCTAATATTATTTCCTGTTGTTTCTTCCTTTCCTTTTAGATCTTAGGACTGGTATCCTTTATTGACTGATACTCTATTAATTATGAAAAAATACTGAAACTAATTAAAGTCATGTAGTATTTATAAAGAATTATTATTTAACCGAAGCTTAGTAGGCTATGGTTATGAACCGAATAAGTTATATCTAAAGAAGGACTATTAATTATATATCAAGTCTTGAAAGATAAATATTAAGGTAAGAATATTTCTGTCTCTTACCCTTTTTGAAATGAATAGATAGTTTTCTTATATCATGTCCTTTTATTTATATTTAATGTAGTTATTATTCTTGGTTCTTGTCTTACGTTAATAGTATTATATTATTATTATCAGGATTAATATCAGTCACATAAAAAGTTAGATATATACTGTATATATTTAATAATTAGATAAATGTATTTCTTAACCACGTAACATTGAAGTTTGATTATGAGTAAATTAAGTTACAGGATCGCTTCATAGATTCGATTCAGGTCTCACTCAAATAATATGAAAAGCAAAAATAATATTTTGAAGCTAAAAGAATTTTCTTCAGCTTAGGAAATCACTAGAAGTAACATTAAAACAGCCATGTTAGTCTAAGGCGATATTACTAATATTAGACAATAGTATCACCGTTCTTGTTCTTACCAGCAATGTAAGCTTAATTAAAAGAAAATTAAAGAACTCGCAAGTATTAATATAAAACAATAGTATTACTTTTATCATACCCCAATTACTTAAAGAGTTGCTTTAGTCCACAAGTCAGTCAACTAAAATAGTTAAGTACATAATAGTAGCGTTAACGTTAATTCCCAATCACATATCTCACTAACCAACATACGGTACTGTAAGTGTTTACACCGAACACACTTAAGTGTTAGCGGAGGAGGAGGGAAGGAACTGAGTGAGGCATGATATGGGGAGAGAGAGAGAGAGAGAGAGAGAGAGAGAGAGAGAGAGAGAGAGAGAGAGAGAGAGAGAGAGAGAGAGAGAGAGAGAGAGAGAGAAGATAGAAAATAGAGAGAGAGAGAGAGAGAGAGATAGAGAGAGAGAGAGAGAGAGAGAGAGCGAGAGCGAGAGAGAGAGACAGACATATAGACAGGCAGGCAGTCAGACAGATAGATAGATAGATAAATAGATATAGATAAATAAATAGGAGAGAGAGAGAGAGAGAGAGAGAGAGAGAGAGATAATAGTGTTAGTAACCTGTCCCCAATGATATTATGATCTTCAAATTCTCACCTGTATTCCGACTAAAGCATGTATCGAGTTACATACGGTATGCAAATCTGATATATATCCTCTATGTACAGTCGGCCACATAAGTTCTGTTCCTCGTCGTAATCTTATGTATTTAAGGGGGGATGGTTCACCTTTTGGGCGATTTGTGCATGTATTCATATTTTACTAGTTTCCTCCCTAGACCTCCAGCAAATTAACACAAAAAACAAAAAAACATTCATTAGATCCCCTTTCTAGATTAATTTGTACATTTTTCGGTAGAAAAATGTCCCGGGCGGTTCTTCCAACATTACAGGCTCACTATCGTTCGCCAGGGAAAAAATCGACACCTAAATAGCACGAAAGGTCTAAATATTGACGAAGAAATGAGGCGAAAGGTCTTAAAATCGACAACCTAATGGGAAAATATCTTACCATCTGAAAACTAATAGGGCAAAACATGAGGGAGAAAGTAAGTGGTCGAGAAAAACGGCCCATGTCCCCTTAAGTAAAATAGTATGAATTCGTTGCGAGTGTGGTTTCTTTTAATTACCAGTTAACCCATTCAGTACTGCCGAGGTTCTTTTAATCTTATTCTGGCTACTAATAGACGATTTTATTTAGATGACTATAGTCGAGCTAGAGAAACCTGAACGTAGGAGACGGCCAGGCGGTAACACGAACGTTGATGCGACCTGCCTCTGGTCTGTAAAAGAAGGAAAGAAATCCGAGGCCACGAACTGAGAAGGTGGCAAATAAGGAAGAAATTTGGAAAGAAGAAAAAAAAAAAGAGAACATGGTAGGCTGGATATAACACAGTATATATTTTTCACGTTGCAAAATTATATATATATATAAGAATATCCGTAAAATAGACAGAAAAGAAAACAAATCCGGAGCGACGAACTGAGGAGGTGGGAAATAAGGAAGACATTTGGAAAAGAAGAATGGAATATGGAAAACTTAATATAAAACAATATATATTTTTCACGTTGCAGGAAAAAAAAAAAATATATAATAATAATAATAATAATAATAATAACATTATTATTCGTAAAATCGACGGTATAGGAGAAAAGAAATCCGAAGCGACGAAATGAGGAGGTGGGACATACAGAAGATATTGGGAAAAGAAGAAGAGAACATTGGAAGGCTGAATAAAATACAGTATATATTTGTCACGTTGCAAAAGAATGTAGCCTAAGAATTAAAGAATATCCGTAAACTCGACAGAAAAGGAGAAATGAAATCCGAGCGACGAAATGAGGAGGTGGGAAATAAGGAAGGTATTGGGAAAAGAAGGAGGGATCATGGAAGACTTAATATAATACAGTATTATATTTCACGCTGCACAAGAATATAAAAAGTCAAGAATATCCGTAAAATCGACAGAAAAGGAGAAAAGAAATCCGAAGCGACGAAATGAGGAGGTGGGAAATATGGAAGAAATTGGAAAAAGAAGAAGTACAAAGGAGTACAAAGGAAATCAAGCAACAACAGGTCTAGTGACCCTTCTAGGCTGCTTGTCCTCCAAAACACTGAGGGTAAACAGTGGTTTAGAGTGGGTAAGGGAACATTGGAAAGGGAACTACTGCCCTGGAACTAATGTCCGTGGCAGGATTAAGAAGTTAGTCGGGGACAGATGGGTTAGTAACTAAGGGGAGGATAAATACAAGCTTTACAAACGCAGTAAGTCGCGGGTTTGATGCGAGATATTTGTCTAGGCGAAGTTTAAATGAATCAACGGTGCTGCAGTCTATAACATCTCGGGGAAGCCCATTCCATAAGTTGATAACTCGATTGAAATTTTTTTTTTAGCTTCGTGTGAGTTAAAAGATTTACCAATAATTTTGCACCCGTTTCCCCGCGTGTAATTAGATTGGTCGATAGTGAAGTACTTACTACAGTTCATATTGTCGATGCCTTTGATAATTGTGAACACTTGAATTAAGTCGCCTCTTAATTAATCTGCGCTGGGTTAAAAGAAATAGATTTAATTATCTAAGAAGAAGAGTACATATTATCAGGCTGACTATAATACAGTATATATATTTAACGCTGCAAAAAAATATATGACATAAAGAATATCCATAAAATCGACAGAAAAGGAGAAAAGAAATCCGAAGCGACGAAACGAGGAGGTGGGAAATATGGAAGACATTGAGAAAAGAAGAATGGAACAGGTAGACTTAATATAATAAAGTATATACAGGTATATATACATCACGCTGCAAAATAATATAAGAAATCAAGAATATCCGTCAAATCAACAGTATAGGACCGTAAATTATGAAGTTAGATAACCTCATAGGCTGAATTATAATGCAGTATATATTTCACCTTGCAAAGATTAAGATTCGAACCTGGGTCACCACATACAGATCTGAAACACTCTAACCATTACACCATCAAGCCCGATTGTATATCCAGTTATTGAATACTTAACAGATTTATATTTTGGGATATCATTAGAAGGTGTAATGCACGATGGGAATTATCTCTAGCAATAAAAAAGCGCGAAACGCGTCATAATCCTCAAGGGGTTAATCAATGAGAACACGGGAAAGGAGGTGATATACTGTATAAGGCAAACAAATACGGGGCTGTTCGGCCAGGCAGCTTAGGGAACAACAACAACAACAACAACAACCAAAACGAACATTAACCCCTTCTGTTCCAGCGCCATATTTTTGTTGTATTATATTCTAGCTATATTTAGAGGATTTTATTCAGTTTCAAAAGTGCCTCGAGCAAGTACCAGGCTTCGAACTATCTCCACTTGAGATCTCCACTTGAGGGATTTTTTCTTGACTCCTTTCTCCCTCATGTTTAGCCCCATTGCTTTTGATATTATAAAACGTTTGCCCCATTAGTTTAGCGATTTTAAGAACTTTCACCCCATATTAAGACCTTTCGTGCAATTCAGGTGTCGATTTTATCCTGCCGAGCGATAGCGAGCCTGTAATTTAAGAGGAACCGGCCTTCGGCCGGGAAATTTTTCTACCGAAAAATTTACAAATTTATCTTGAAAGAGACTCAAGGGGGTGTAATTTTAAGCTTGATGGAGGTCTAGGGAACAAACTAAATACCTCCTCTTAACCCACAGATCCTTCTTCAACTGTACAAAATCGTCTAAATATACCTAGAATAAAATAAAAGAGACGTCGCCGTTACAGAAAGGGTTAAAGGCTGGAGATTAAATACATATTACAAAGAATATAAATGCGATAACAAAGGACAAACATAAGGGATGAGAAAATACGCCAGAAAGATAACACGCGCAATGAAGATAGTGGCGTAGTAATAGCTTAAGATAACAAAGAAAGATAACGCAATACAGAAAGAAAGATAACATACAAATTAAAGATACCGGTAATAGCTTAAGATAACAGGAAATGAAGATAATGGAGTAAGAAAGATAACACACACAATACAGATAATAGCGTAAGAAAGATAACATACAAATTAAAGATACCGGTAATAGGTTCTTAAGATAACACACGAAATTAAGATAATGGTTTAAGATAAAACACACGAAATAAAGATAATAGCGTAAGAAAGATAACACACAATAAATATAATAGCTTCTTAACATAACGCCCGAAATTAAGATAATGGTGTTAGTAAAGAGAGCCGATGGAGAGAGAGGGGGCGAGAAAGAGAGAGAGAGAAAGACGAAAAGAAGTCGGAAAAAATATACGTTTGCGTGTGCGGTTGGGCGTGAGTGTGTGTGTGTGGTCGTATGTGTCTGTGCGGTCATGTGTGCGTGTCCGTCAGGGTGGGTGTGTGTGTGTGTGTGTGTGTGTTGTGTGTGTGTGTGTGAGAGAGAGAGAGAGAGAGAGAGAGAGAGAGAGAGAGAGAGAGAGAGAGAGAGAGAGAGAGAGAGAGAGAGAGAGAGAGAGAGAGAGAGAGAGAGAGAGAGAGAGAGATAAATTGAAAGAGAGAGAGCGAGACAGACACCCAGAGAGAGAGAGAGTACAAAGGAAATCAAGCAACAACAGATCTAGTGACCCTTCTAGGTTGCTTGTCCTCCAAAACACAGGATCAAGTGTCCAAACAGTGGTTTAGAGTGGGTAAGGGAACATTGGAAAGGGAATTACTGCCCTGGAACTAATGTCCGTGGCAGGATTAGGAAGTTAGTAGGGGACAGAGGGGTTAGTAACTGAGGGGGGGGGGGATAAAATAAAGTTATTCATTTACAAACGCAGTCAGTCGCGGGTTTGATGCGAGATATTTGTCTAGGCGGAGTTTAAATGAATCAACGGTGATGCAGTCTATAACGTTTCGGGGAAGCCCATTCCACAAGTTGACAACTCGATTGAAGAAGAAATTCTTAGATTCGTGTGAGTTAAAAGATTTACCAATAATTTTGCAACCGTTTCCCCGCGTGTAATTAGATTGGTCGATAGTGAAGTACTTACTACAGTTCATATTGTCGATGCCTTTGATGATTTTGAACACTTGAATTAAGTCGCCTCTTAATCTGCGCTGGGTTAAAGGAAATAGATTTAATTCTCTAAGACGCTCTTCGTATGGTTTGTTCTTTAGGCTAGGTATCATTTTGGTAACTCTACGTTGAACTCGTTCTAGCTTGTTTATCTCTTTTTGGTAATAAGGGCACCAGGATTGAACGCAGTATTCCAGAAGAGGGCGGACTAAGGAATTGTAAAGGGTTAGGATAACTTCTTTGGATTTATGCTCAAATGACCTGCCTATAAAGCCAATTATTTTGTTTGCCTTCTTAACAACTTCTGAACATTGTTGACTCGGTTTTAGGTTACTCGATATTGTTACTCCCAGATCGGTTTCTCTGTTTACATTCTTAAGCTGAGTGCCATTCATCGAATAGTTTGCTTTCTCATTTAGGTATCCGATATGTAGTACTTTACATTTATCCGCATTGAAACTCATTTGCCAAATTTGGGCCCAACATGACAATTTATCTAGATTGTGTTGCATATCGTCAACTTGTTCTTTTGAGAGTACGCTATTTGCAATTTTTGTATCGTCAGCAAAGAGAGAGAGAGAGAGAGAGAGAGAGAGAGAGAGAGAGAGAGAGAGAGAGAGAGAGAGAGAGAGAGAGAGAGAGAGAGAGAGAGAGAGAGAGAGAGAGAGAGAGACAGACAGAAAGAGAGAGAGAGAGAGAAGACACACATCAAGAGAGCGAACGAAAACTACCGAGAATCGCACAGGAACCGGAAACGACCGAGGAAATGTGAGAATGGATGAAAGAGGGGGGGGGGGGGAGGAGGGACTGGACGACGAGGAGGAGAAAGGATGACGGTGATTGTAATAATGCACTCACGGGGACGTCCATGGTAGAGCTATTGCCGGAACATTGTGCTATTAAGGGGAGACTGACCGTTTGTTTAGTCTATTAATTCAGTTATTCATATATTTTGTTAGGTTTCCTCCCTAGACCTTCATCAAGCTTAAAAAAAAAAAACCTAGACCCCCCTTCAAGATAAATGTGTACATTTTTTCGGCCAAAGGCCGGTTCCTCTTATAATTACAGGCTCGCTATCGCTCGCCAGGAAAGAATCGACACCTAAATGGCACGAAAGATCTTAAAATTGACAACGAAATGGGGTGAAAGGTATTAAAATCGCCAAACTAATGGATGAAAGAGGAGGGGGAACTGTACGAGCAGAAAAGAATGACGGTGATTGTAATAATGCACTCACGGCGACGTCCATCATGGTAGAGCGCTATTGCCGGAAGAGTGTGCTTTCAAGGGGGGTAGTGCTTGATGTTTGGTCTGTATATTTATTTAGTTTCCTCGCTACACCTCCCTCAAGCTTAAGGGGAGGTTTCCACTTGGGGGATTTTTTTTCGAACTTCCTTCTCCCTCATGTTTAGCCCCATTGCTTTTGAGATTTTAAAACGTTTGCCCCATTAGTTTGGCGATTTTAATAACTTTAGCCCCATTTCTGTCAATTTTAAGACCTTTCGTGCCATTTAGGTGACTAATTTGTTCCTGGCGAGCGATAGCCAGCCTGTAACTTAAGAGGAATCGACCTTCGGCCGGGACATTTTTCTACCGAAAAATGCACATATTTATCTTGAAAGGGGGTCTAGGGGATGTAATTTTAAGCTCGATGGAGGTCTAAGCAACACACTAGGAAACCTCCCCTTAAAAATAACATCCCTTAGACCCCCTTTCAAGATATATTTGTACACTTTTCGCTAGACAAATCTCCGGTTCCTTCTAAGATTACAGGCTCGCTATCGCTCGCCAGGAAAAACATCGACACCTAAATGGCACCAAAGGTCTTAATATTGACAAAGAAAAGGCTGGCGGTGATTGTAATAATGCACTCACGGAGCGACGTCCATGGTAGAGCTATTGCCGGAAGAGTGTACTGTTAGTTTTTCGCGAATTTGGGGTACGGTATGTTTAGAAATGTACAGTCGGGCTAATAAGTCATGTCTCGGCACCAAGTATATTTCGATCAATAATTGGTATCAGCCATGTCTAAAAGTGTATGTATTCGTTTCGAGTGAGATATACAAGCATGCTCCTACACTTATCCACCCTATTCAACATCTGACAGACATTAATACAGCACAGAGAGAGCCAAACGTAATGCCAGCTGAGACATGACTTATTAGCGCCAATGTACAGTTGGCCACATAGGTTCTGTAGCTTCATTGAATGTTAGTGCCACGTTTCACTTGGCTTATTAAGAAGGACACTCACAATATTCCTAAGCTGCATAATATCGTTTAACCCCTTTAGTACCGAGTTGGCCTTGTCATTATAATCTGGATACCGGCACCATTAGTCGATTTTATGAAGCTTAGGGAGGATGTGTAGCAATTAAGGGGAGGTATTTAGTTTGTTCCCTACGTTTTCATCAAGCTTAAAATTACACCCCCTAGACCCCCTTTCAAGATAAATTTGTAAATTTTTCGGTAGAAATATGTCCCGGCCAGAGGCCGGTTGCTCTTAAATTGCAGGCTCGCTATCGCTCGCCAGGAAAAAGTCGACACCTTCATGGCACGAAAGGTCTTAAAATGTACAGTAATGGGGCAAAATGTCTTAAAATATCCAAACTACTAGGGCGAACGTCTTAAAATCTCAAAAGCAATGGGGCTAAACATGAGGGAGAAAGGGGTCCAGAAAAAGTCCCTCAAGTGGAAATCTCCCCTTAAAAGGCTTCAAACTATCTGGGTTATCCATTTTAACTACCACGGTTTCCTCCTAAGCTGCACAAACTCGTCTAAATATAGCTGGCATAACACAAATATGCATCCTCGGTAAGGAAAGGGTTAACTATAGCTAGAGTATAATAGAGTACACGTCGCTGGTACTCAAAGGGTTATAAACACACACATTTGACGGACCCAGAGTAGTAGTAACACAAACCCGGCTCACCAGGTCAAGTCAAACAATATTTTCTCCGGCGACCGTCAAAAATTGCAAAATGAGCCAAGTTTCCTAGACGCCGGGGCAAAACTTGGTGAAACAATCCGAAACAACAACAACACTAACAAAAGAGACCATTCACGAAAACTAAGGGCCAATCTGTTTTTCCTTTGTCATAGCACAAGTAAGGAACGTTATGTAATGATACCAAATGGCTTTAGATTGTAGAGTTACAGATAAAAAAAAAAAAAAAAAAAAATATATAAATATATATATATATAATATTGTCACTCAGCTGTATTTGAACACACCATTTATCAACAAATTCATAATAAAAACACTAGCTTTTAAATACCACCTTCAGTCTATGGAAGAAATTACAGAATGACAGGATTGAATGTTTTACATACAATGATATATATATATATATATATATATATAAATATATATAATATATATATATATATAGAGAGAGAGAGAGAGAGAGAGAGAGAGAGAGAGAGAGAGAGAGAGAGAGAGAGAGAGAGAGAGAGAGAGAGAGAATAAATAACCCGAAAGCATACAGGAAAGCCACCAAACATAGAACCTTCCAAGAAGAGAGAGGGTCCAGCCATAAGAGGGTAGTTACTCGCTTTTTCTGGACCCCCTTCTCCCTCATGTTTAGCATAATAGTTTTGAGGTTTTAAGACATTCGTTCCGTTAGTTTGGCGATTTTGAGACCTTTCGCCTCATTTTTTTGGTCAATATTAAGACCTTTCGTGCCCTTAAGATGTCGATTTTTTCCTGGCGAGCGAAAGCGAGCCTCTGATTTTAGAAGAAACCGGCCTTCGGCCTGGACATTTTTCTACCGAAAAATGTACGTTACAAATTGATCTTGCAAGGGGGTCTAGGTTTTTTTCTTCGAAGTTTGATGGAGGTCTAGCGAGGAAACTAACAAATAAATTTATTCTATTATATATATATAATATACTCAGGTCCAATCCCTACGTTTTCTATTTTTGTTTTCTTTTATTTTTCACCAATAAATACAATACATAAATATGTGGACCAGCCACCAAGCACTAACCCCCATAACCTGTCAAAGGGGTCCAGCAGCCTTCACAACACGTCTTTGTGGCACCCGCGGCCCTCAATGGGACACCACTTTCTTTATGGGGAGGTGGGGGGAGACTTTTTTTTTCTGGACCCCCTTCTGCCTCGTGTTTTGTCCTATTAGTTTTCAGATTTTAAGACTTTTGGCCGATTAGTTTGGCGATTATAAGACTTTTCACCTCACATCTTAGTCCATATTAAGACCTTTCATGCCATTTAGGTGTCGATTTTGTCCTGGCGACTGATAGCAAGGCTTTAGTGATTTAAGAGGGACCAGCCTTCAGACGGAACATGTTTCTACCGAAATATGTACACATTTATCTAGAATGGGGATCTTGTTGATGTATTGTAAAGATTGATAGAGGTCTACGGAGGAAATTCAACAAAATATTATATAAATCAATGGACCCACAAATAAACTCTTCCCCCCTTATCTATAGAATGACGGTGGCCGAGCGCATTTCATCACTGTATTGGGAGTGCTAGCTCTGGGGTGTCGGGGGTTCGATCCCACGCGCCGGCAGGGGAAGTTCTCTCAAAAACTTTCCCTGGCCGTGAAGGCAAGGGGGACCCACAAAGTCTTCTGCCCACGTCATACCCCTCGGGGATATGTAGGCGCTCTCGTTAGCAGCCAGGATCAGTCTGTTGATCCCTTAGGATAAGATCTACAGTAGGTTACGGTAAGTTTGTGTTCTGTGTATTTTCAGCCTCATTGGTTGCCTACTTGAAATAAATCGATTATTACTATTATTATTATTATTATTATTATTATTATTATTATTATTCGGCCAAACTATCGATGCCGACTATACCGGATCTGTCAATAACATGGCCCGTCAATACAAGATTAACGCACCCTCGTTACGTTATCGCTGTCCTGCCCGACACCCTTTGAACACGAAAAGAAAGACAGAGAGAGAGAGAGAGGGGGGGGGGGGGACTTAGGTTTATCTTAGAACCCCCTAGTTTAACCCGTTTCCCAAAGAGAAAGGAATCTCTGGGGGTAGTGCATTTTTTAGCTCACTATTTATATGTACACTATCAGAGGTGTTGCAATTTCTTATATGGGGTGAATTCTCAACTATATTTCCTAATATAAATAAATTCGTGTGTGCGTGTTGTGTTGGTTGTGTGTGTGTGTGTGTGTGTGTGTGTGTGTGTGTGTGTGTGTGTGTGTGTGTGTGTGTGTGTGTGTGTGTGTGTGTGTGTGTGTGTGTGTATTTACCTAATTGTATTTACCTAATTGTATTTTACAGGATTGAGATTACTCTCGTAGTAATCTCGTAGTAATGTGTGTGTGTCTGTGTGGGTGTGGGTGTGTGTGTGTGTGTGTGTGTGTGTGTGTGTGTGTGTGTGTGTGTGTGTGTGTGTGTGTGTGTGTGTGTGTGTGTGTGTGTGTGTGTGTGTGTGTGTGTGTGTGTGTGTGTGTGTGTGTGTGTGTGTGTGTGTGTGTGTGTGTGTGTGTGTGTGTGTGTGTGTGTGTGTGTGTGTGTGTGTGTGTGTGTGTGTGTGTGTGTGTAAAACGAGCTCCGTCCCAAAAAGTATCCTATATCTGAAAAATCCATACAATGACAACAGATTATTTTGAGCACGCACAACAAACACAACAATCACAGTTCCAAGATGAGTTACAGGGATATTAGTTTGGCATCATTCACCGCTTGTGTACCGGCGACGTCTTTTGTGTTTGAGTTCAGCTACATTTAGACGATTTTACGAAGCTTAGGAAGGATACATGGTAGTTAAAAGGATTGATTGAGATAGTCTGTCGCCTTTTAATGGGTCGACATCACTCCTAAGGTGGACAAAATCGTCTATTGGTTGCCAGAACACAACGACAAGGAAGTCACCGATGAAGAAGAGAGAGTTACAGAAGAACCGACCATACAACCACAGAACAACACTAATATCGTAACGCTCATATGACAAAGAGCGCTCACGGAGTAATTGAGTGGTTGTCTGTATAGTATCACCTGCTTTTTTTTCTCTTTCTCTGGCTTTGTATCCATTCGGCTCCATTCAGCCAACTGTTTTAAGACGTTTATCCCCATCCAGGTGTCGATATCTTCCTGGCGAGAGATAGCGAGCCAGCATTGTATGGAGAAATCCGGCTTCGCCGGACACAATTTTCTATCGAAAAATTTACAAATTTAGCTTGCTCTCAAAACGAAAATATATATATATCCTGGCTCGCTACCACTCACCAGGAAAATATTGACACCTGGATGGGGGTAAACGTCTTAAAACAGTAGGTTGAATGGGGCCGAATGAATACAAGCCAAAGAGAGAGGGAGATAAAGATAAAAAAAAAAGCGAAGTGGGCTCCCTTAAGCCGGTATCACACGAGTACTTTTATAGTCAACAATCAGTGATCAACAATTTTCTGGCAACTTTTCTGGAATATTTTGCACTGGTATCGGAAACTAGACTGATGATAGATGCATTTCGGCAAAAGAAATATGATAAATGTTGACCCCATAAGCTGCCAGACCAGTGTTGAGCATAAATGTTGCGGGAAAGGGCGCTCGTGTGATACCAGCTTTAGACGTGGATAAAGATTATTATTATTATTATTATTATTATAGAAAGTAGGGAAAGTAACACACAAAAAGCGACCATATCACACAAGTTATCACAGAGGGAAGGGATACAGTTATTATTAAGGGGGGTCACCGGCTTTTTGTTTATCTTTCTCTCCTTTTCTCTCTTTCCCTGGCTTGTATCCATTCGGCCCCATTCAGCAAACTGTTTTAAGACGTTTATCCCCATCCAGGTGTCGATTTATTCCTGGCGAGCGATAGCGAGCCAGCATTGTATGGAGAAATCCGGCTTCGCCGGAGACATTTTTCTATCGAAAAATGTACAAATTTAGCTTGCTGTCAAAACAAAAATATATATATGCTGGCTCGCTACCGCTCGCCAGGAAAATATTAACACCTGGATAGGGGTAAACGTCTTAAAACAGTAGGTTGAATGAGGCCGAATGGATACAAGCCAAAGAGAGAGGGAGAAAAAGAGACAAAAAAAGCCGGTGACCCCCTTAATCAACAACCGGATCAGGGGGAAAAAGTTTGGCAATATCCTCCTATACCGTGTTCTTCCTCTGCCTGTTATTACTTTTCCCGATGGTATAGTCTATTCACTGTAGGTAGGCGATAAATCATGACCTCAAACCTCTGTATCTCAAAAAGGGCTAGAGACAATTGGCTGTACATTTCCACACCTATTCGTCGACGGACTCTTCCCAAATGGTAGACATGTTACCTGGATTACTCTAGTCGGGTGTGAGTTACAGAGGTTAGAGGTCATGATGTCTCGCCTACTTACAGCGAATAGACTATATACTGTATATATAGGCCTACCACAAGATGACAAGAAAGAGGTAATTTGATAAGGTAGATACTGGAAGAAAAATTATACTGAGGAAGGGAAAGGCTAACTGTAATGATTCAGGAAAAAATCGACACCTAATTGGCACGAAAGGTCTTAATATTGTCAACAAAAATGAGGCGAAAGGTCTCAAAATCACCCAACTAACGGAACGAACGTCTTAAAACCACAACACTAATATGCTAAACATGAGGGAGAAGGAGGTCCAGAAAAAGCGAGTAAAGATCAGAAGTCCGACCACCGCACCACCATGGCTTTCATCACGGCCATTACTTCTCTCTCTCCCCGCCTCACCTTGTATATATGAGTTGTCATTATTCGCGGGTAATGGCACCACACATGTTGGCAATAATGGTAATGTGTGTTGGCAAGACTACTCCATGTTGGCAATAAAGGTATATAATGTGTTGACAAGACTACTCCATGTTGGCAATAAAGGTAATGTGTGTTGGCAAAACTACTCCATGTTGGCAATAATGGTAATGTGTGTTGGCAAGACTACTCCATGTTGGCAATAAAGGTATGTGTTGGCAAGACTACTCCATGTTGGCAATAAAGGTAATGTGTGTTGGCAAGACTACTCCATGTTGGCAATAAAGGTAATATGTGTTGGCAAGACTACTACATGTTGGCAATAAAGGTTATGTGTTGGCAAGACTACTCCATGTTGGCAATAAAGGTAATGTGTGTTGGCAAGACTACTCCATGTTGGCAATAAAGGTAATATGTGTTGGCAAGACTACTACGTGTTGGCAATAAAGGTTATGTGTTGGCAAGACTACTCATGTTGGCAATAAAGGCAATGTGTGTTGGCAAGACTACTCCATGTTGGCAATAATGGTAATGTGTGTTGGCAAGACTACTCCATGTGGGCAATAAAGGTAATGTGTGTTGGCAAGACTACTCCATGTTGGCAATAAAGGTAATGTGTGTTGGCAAGACTACTCCATGTTGGCAATAATGGTAATGTGTGTTGGCAAGACTACTCCATGTTGGCAATAAAGGTAATGTGTGTTGGCAAGACTACTCCATGTTGGCAATAAAGGTAATATGTGTTGGCAAGACTACTACGTGTTGGCAATAAAGGTTATGTGTTGGCAAGACTACTCATGTTGGCAATAAAGGTAGTGTGTGTTGGCAAGACTACTCCATGTTGGCAATAATGGTAATGTGTGTTGGCAAGACTACTCCATGTTGGCAATAAAGGTAATGTGTTGGCAAGACTACTCCATATTGGCAATAATGGTAATGTGTGTTGGCAAGACTACTCCATGTTGGCAATAAAGGTAATGTGTGTTGGCAAGACTACTCCATGTTGGCAATAAAGGTAATGTGTGTTGGCAAGACTACTCCATGTTGGCAATAAAGGTAATATGTGTTGGCAAGACTACTCCATGTTGGCAATAATGGTAATGTGTGTTGGCAAGACTACTCCATGTTGGCAATAAAGGTAATGTGTTGGCAAGACTACTCCATGTTGGCAATAATGGTAATGTGTGTTGGCAAGACTACTCCATGTTGGCAATAAAGGTAATGTGTGTTGGCAAGACTACTCCATGTTGGCAATAAAGGTAATGTGTGTTGGCAAGACTACTCCATGTTGGCAATAAAGGTAATGTGTGTTGGCAAGACTACTCCATGTTGGCAATAAAGGTAATGTGTGTTGGCAAGACTACTCCATGTTGGCAATAATGGTAATGTGTGTTGGCAAGACTACTCCATGTTGGCAATAAAGGTAATGTGTGTTGGCAAGACTACTCCATGTTGGCAATAAAGGTAATGTGTGTTGGCAAGACTACTCCATGTTGGCAATAAAGGTAATGTGTGTTGGCAAGACTACTCCATGTTGGCAATAAAGGTAATGTGTGTTGGCAAGACTACTCCATGTTGGCAATAAAGGTAATGTGTGATGGCAAGACTACTCTATGTTGGCAATAATGGTAATGTGTGTTGGCAAGACTACTCCATGTTGGCAATAAAGGTCATGTGTGTTGGCAAGACTACTCCATGTTGGCAATAAAGGTAATGTGTGTTGGCAAGACTACTCTATGTTGGCAATAAAGGTAATGTGTGTTGGCAAGACTACTCCATGTTGGCAATAAAGGTAATGTGTGATGGCAAGACTACTCTATGTTGGCAATAAAGGTAATGTGTGTTGGCAAGACTACTCCATGTTGGCAATAAAGGATATGTGTTGGCAAGACTACTCTATGTTGGCAATAAAGGTAATGTGTGTTGGCAAGACTACTCCATGTTGGCAATAAAGGTAATGTGTGTTGCCAAGACTACTCCATGTTGGCAATAAAGGTAATGTGTGTTGCCAAGACTACTCCATGTTGGCAATAAAGGTAATGTGTGTTGGCAAGACTACTCCATGTTGGCAATAAAGGTCATGTGTGTTGGCAAGACTACTCCATGTTGGCAATGTTTTTTTTGGCAAGACTACTCCATGTTGGCAATAAAGGTCATGTGTGTTGGCAAAACTACTCCAGCTTCTACTGTTTGGATTTTGGTCTATATATTTATATATTATATTTATTTGTTAGTGTTTTTAGTTTCCTCGCTAAACCTCCATTAAGCTTAGAAAAACACCCCCTAGACCCCCTGTCAAGATAAATTTGTAAATTTTTCGGTAGAAAATGTCCCGGCCGAAGGCCGATGCCTACCAAAATTAGATGCTCGCTATCGCTCGCCAGGATAAAATCGACACCTAAAGAGCGCGAAGGGTCTTAATATTGACCAAAAACAAATAGGCAAAATTTCTCAAAATCGCCAAACTAACGAAACGAACGTCTTAAAACCTCAACACTAATATGCTAAACATGAGGGAGAAGGGGGTCCAGAAATAGCGAGTAGTACCCCCTAAATAATTCACCTTGTATACGAGTTGCCATTATTCGTGGGTAATGGCACACATGTTGGCAATAAAGGTAATGTGTTGGCAGGACTACTCCAGTGAACGGCCTCCCCACCTCTACGTTGGCGGATGTAGAGTATAAGTGATGATTATAAACACCATATGAGGAGGAGCACTTTATTTCAACAGTGAGTGGATGTCGCCGCCGCCACCACCACCACCACCACCACCAACAACAACAACAACTAAGAAACTCCGTGTGTCCAACCATCTTGGCTCGAACATTCCTTGATTTTGGCCCTGTCACTCTTTCAACTCTGGGGGAGGCACTCGTCACAGGCAGCCTTACCTTTGGTCTACCTCATCCACATAGGAACAAAACAAACTGGCTAACTATACCCTGTTCCAAATAAGTCGGGGGAAATTATTTAACATTAAGGGGAGATTTCCACTTAAAGGGATTTTTGTCTTGACCCCTTTCTCCCTCATGTTTAGCCCCATTGTTTTTGAGATTTTAAGACGTTCACCCCATTAGTCTGTCGATTTTAAGAACTCTCGCCCCATTTCTGTCAATTTTAAGATCTTTCGTGCCATTTAGGTGTCGATTTTTTCCTGGCGAGCGATAGCGAGACTGTAATTTAAGAGAAACCGGCCTTCGGCCGGGACATTTTTCTACCGATAAATGTACAAATATATCTTGAAAGGGGGTCTAGGGGGAGTCATTTTAAGCTTGATGGAAGTCTAGGGAACCAACTAAAAACCTCCCCTTAACCTCTATGACTCACAAACGACTAGAGTAATCGGGCTAATATTTCTACCATTTGGGAAGAGTCAGTCAAGGAAATGTGAATATTTACAGCCAATTTGCTCCAGCTCTTTTTAAGTTACTGAGGATAGAAGTCATGATTTATCGCCTACTTAGAGCGAATAGAGTATAGTTATCGAATTACGTCCTTCTTGTCTTGGCTATACAGCAATTGATCTTGCTTTCACTGATCCAAACTTCGGTGGTCTTGTTTCCCGGGATACCGAACCTCCTTCACACAATTGTTTGCGTCCAGTGTCTAACTTACCAAATTACTTCCTTGTCAACATGTTGTTCTATAGCTTATCGAATGACGCCGTTTTTTGGGTCAACATGTTCTCTAAGTTTTCTATAGGTTATCGATATCGTGTTTTTTGTCAACATGTTCTCTAAGTTTTGTCCTAAAAAAAATATTATTATTATTATTATTAGACACTTTCCTTATTAATTTAAGGGGACATGGGCCGGTTTTTGGGACCATTTTCTCCCTCATGTTTAGTCCCATTAGTTTTCAGATGTTAAGATGTTTGCCTCATTACTTGGTCGATTTTAAAACCTTTCGCCCCATTTAGTCGTCAATATTTAGACTTTCGTGCTATTTAGGTGTCGATTTTTTTCCCTGGCGAACCATACTGAGCCTGTAATGTTAAAAGAAAAGGCCTTCGGCCGGGAAATTTGTCTACCGAAAAATGTACAAATTTGTCTACCGAAAAATGTACAGATTGATCTAGAAGGGGGATGTTTTTTTTTTTTTTTTTTTTTTTTTTATGTAGGAAACTAGAAAAATAATGAAAATCGCCCAAAAAGTGAACCATCTCCTCTTAACAGCTGCATTATTGTTGTAGTTGATCCTGTAAATTAAGAAATCTAACGTTGTCGGTGGGGTGCTCTTCCTCAGATGGTGTTTTTTATCCAAATAAGTAGATATTAGAACTCTTCTCACTTGGCTAAATTACTCGACTCGTCGATCTGACCTGGTCAGGTAAAGGTATCGAGAGATAATGAACACCCAGATCGATGGATATAATGCTAGCAAAATAAAAACAAATACAAAAAATTGCATTTCTCATAATGTTGACTATCGGATTGCAATGTATTACATGCCGGTATGTCCACGTTAAACTCCTACAATCCTAATTTTGTGTTAGGCTTAACTACAAAAACTACTTTAAGATCCTGTTCATAACAAAAACACATCTACTGGATTGTATTATTTCCTTACAACTTTTATGTACACATTCTTATACAATGCATCTAACTCAAACTTCAAACTTGTCTGACTATTAGGCTAAGCGAATTGAAGTTGACTGAAAACAACAATATGGGTTGGAAGGTATACATCTACAATACACATACCGATAACATACCGAGTTATGTTAACCACCACCACCACAATAACTACCACAACCACCACCACCACCACAATAACTACCACAACCACCACCACAATAACTACCACAACCACCACCACCACCACCACAATAACTACCACAACCACCACCACCACCACAATAACTACCACAACCACCACCACCACCACCACAATAACTACCACAACCACCACCACCACCACCACAATAACTACCACAACCACCACCACCACCACCACCACAATAACTACCACAACCACCACCACAATAACTACCACAACCACCACCACCACAATAACTACCACACCCACCACCACCACCACAATAACTACCACAACCACCACCACCACCATAACTACCACAACCACCACCACCACAATAACTACCACAACCACCACCATCACAATAACTACCACAACCACCACCACCACCACCACAATAACTACCACAACCACCACCACCACCACCACAATAACTACCACAACCACCACCACCACCACCACAATAACTACCACAACCACCACCACCACCACAATAACTACCACAACCACCACCACCACCACCACCACCACAATAACTACCACAACCACCACCACCACCACCATAACTACCACAACCACCACCACAATAACTACCACAACCACCACCACAATAACTACCACAACCACCACCACCATCACAATAACTACCACAACCACCACCACCACCACAATAACTACCACAACCACCACCACAATAACTACCACCACCACAACCAGGCACCATACCCACACCACACACCATTAAAATAAAGTCGTCTATTAGTAGCCAGAATAAACTGTCAAAACTGGTCATAATCCTCTCAATGGGTTATTAAAGATAGTTATTATGTATTTCCTTCCTAGACGTCCTTACTAAAATGCATAAAATCGTCCAATAATAGCCAGAACATAGTGAAGGAACGCGTCATAGTATCCTGAAGGGGTTACTTATATCACCCATATTTCTCACCTTATTTCAGCCTATTTCCTTCCCATTCTCCTCTCAGACCGTCCGCTATTCGTCAAATACCACCTCCAGTCTCTTTCCGCACTTCTGGCACTCGAATATCGCGCACAAACAACACAAACAACTACGGGAGGAGCAATGCGTCTTTACTGAGTGTCACCGTCTCTGGGAATCAAGCGAGAGTCTATAGTCCTCCACCTGGACACTTATACACAATAAAATAAATATCCGGCTTAAAAATCAACTAAACAATACAAACGTTAACTCAATATCATAATGTTGTTTATGGGAAGTGAAAATAATTATAAGGACCACCTAGAGTTAAATATGGAAGGTTATTTGATACCCTCTCCAGGTGGGTTCCCGGATGTCACGCGTTTCCCGCCAAGACCTTGGAATGCTGGGGAGCTCTCGTTTTCTGTGAACATTTATAATTTTGCTTGATCTGAATATAGGATTATACTGTATCATATACACTAGCGATGTTATATATACCGATGTGTATATACAGTATATATATATATATATATATATATATATATATATATATATATAACTGTATATATATATATATATATATATATATATATATATATATATATATATATATATATATATATATGCATATGGACGAGATGGGTTGCATATGAGGGGGATCTGCCGGGTGTGGGCCAATCGGTGCTTAGCAGACCCCTGTAATCTCGTGTTAATCTCTGACCGTTTTGGTGGGGTCAGTACTCAAGGTATTAGTGAGTTGGGCCTATAATTGGGCCTTGTAATTGGGGTTGGGTGTGACAGGGATCTGCCTTGTGTGGGCCGATCGGCTTTTTGCAGACTCTCATTTTCTTATGTTCTTAATTATGTGCTCTTCAACAACCAATTTTGTTTAGTGATACCCATAATTAGCGCAGGTAGGTTAGCCTTTGTTTAACATTATTAAGGGAGCCCACCTCGCTTTTTTTCTCTTTCTCTCTCTATCTCTCTTTGGCTTGTATCCATTCGGCCCCATTCAGCCTACTGTTTTAAGACGTGTACTCCCATTCAGGTGTCAATATTTTCCTGGTGAGCGGTAGCGAGCCAGCATATATATATTTTTGATTTGACAGTAAGCTAAACTTGTAAATTTGTCGATAGAAAAATGTCTCCGGCGAAGCCAGATTTCTCCATACAATGCTGGCTTGTTATCGCTCGCCAGGAAGAAATCGACACCTGGATGCCAGGATAAACGTCTTAAAACAGTTGGCTGAATGGGGCCGAATGGATACAAGCCAGAGAAAGATGGGGCCGAATGGATACAAGCCAGAGAAAGAGAGAAAAGGAGAAAAAGAGAACAAAATCAGGTGACCTTAAGCAGGGGGCAGGTTTATCTTCAAATTGTGGTCTGCTATTGCTTGTTGCTATTGTTTAGGACTTTAGGTGCTAATATTCTGGGTGTGGTGTCCCGAGTTCGAATCCCGGGACGACCATATGCTTTCATTAGTTTATTCAAGTACATTGGAGTTTGTAATTGGTAGGTAGTAGGGGTAGGCAGCCCCGCTCAGGGAAGTACTACCGCCAAGGTTTCGGGAGACTCAGGGAATAGCCTGAATTCCATTTTCTCTCCCAGGCCTTGGTAGCTGGATACATATCTTTCTGCCTCACACATCAGGGGTATCAGGAAAACCCTCTTTATATAACATACACATCCAACTTCACGACATTGCCCTACATCGCTATCCTCTATCCATAAAATACTACTCTTCCCACTACATATCATACATGTAACACCATACACTTACCTTATAAATATGGCAGTACAATTGTTAAGAGCAAACCTGGTGGTCCCTCGGATATCCACCCCCGGCAGGGTTGGGTTATTGACACAGGGCCCTCCCGGTCGTCATCATGCGACTGTGTCAAGACCATTGCAACGTCCCAAAGCTGCTTGTCAGTACAGCTATTTCTTTAGTAATATAAGGGGACTTCACTCTAACATCAATTCTGTACACCAATTTCTTCAAGCAGAATCCCCTACTCTCCTTTTTTTGACAGAGACTCAAGTAACATCCACATCTGACACATCTAGATTTAATTTTCCAGGTTATCAACTGCTCCAAAATTTCAGACCTAAAGGTGGTGTATGTTGCTTCGCAAAATCTGAAATTGCCCTGGAGGAGGTTACTAGTTTCAATTGTCCCTATTTTGATTATTCTATATACAAATTAATTTCTGCTGGTAAATTTAAATACATATGTTGCATCTACCGTTCCCCAAATACTCCTCCAGAGCAAAGTCTTTTTGATTCTCTGTCCTCACAACTCAGTGTCCTCAACTTAAATGCATCTTCTGAAATCACTGTGTTGGGTGATTTTAATGTCCATAATGTTGAATGGCTCACTCATTCAGCCAGGACTGATGATGCTGGTCTTGAATGTGAGCTATTTGCAGACTCATTTAATCTCATTCAACTAGTCAACCAACCCACACCGTGTACCAGATAATCCTAATCATAATTCCCACCTACTGGACTTATTTTTAACAACCAATTCAGAAAATTATGATGTTACAGTGAGGTCCCCACTTGGATCTTCTGATCACTGTCTGATACAGGCCACCTGTCTATCACCTACCACACCTTCCCACTCTGAACCTGTTTTGGTGACTAAATGGCATTACGATAGGGCAGACTGGGAGGGTCTTCAAGGTTTCTTTATTGATATTCCCTGGACCTCTTTCTTTTCTAATGATGCACACTCCACCTTGAGCCACATACAAGATTTTGTAAAAATTGGAATGGAAACTTTTATTCCTCATCAAAAGTACAGTAAAAGATCTAATTCACCTAAATGGTTTGACCATAATTGTGCTAGAGTAACTGAACAAAAAGCAATAGCCTACAATGCATACACAAGATCAAAAACACATGAAGCCTTTAATTACTTTAGAAACATCAGAAATCATGCCAAAACTGTATTAAACCTAACTAAATCAAACTTTCTCCATAAGCAGGCAAATAAACTTCTAAATAATCCAAATGATAACAAAATATTTTGGTCTACTCTTAACTCATTCAAATCCAACTTCACTACTGCTTCATCCATTCCACCATTAAAATCTCCGACTGGCAATCTTGTAAGTGACCCACGAGGTAAAGCTAACCTTCTTGCAGATATTTTCTCCACCAACTCAACCTTAGATGAAATAAATCAAGATGTCCCTGTACTTAATTTTAATTCACCTGAAATTCCCTCACTTAAGATCCACACCAGACATGTCAAAACTATTTTGCAGAATCTCTCCGTAGATAAGGCTCCTGGTCCAGATGAAATTCCTCCAATAGTACTTAAGAATTGCTCCTTGGTGCTCGCTCCTGTATTGGCAAAATTTTTCCGTCTGTGTACTCATACCTCATGCTTCCCAGTACCCTGGAAAGAAGCAAACATCCATCCAGTTCCTAAAAAAGGTGCCTCTTCAGATCCATCAAACTACAGACCAATAGCTATAACTTCCACTCTTGGCAAAGTTTTTGAAATTATATTAAATAATCACATAATTAAGCATCTGGAGAATAATAAATTAATCAGTGATAGGCAATATGGTTTTAGACGATGTCGATCAACTGCAGACATTCTTTGCCTTCTTACGCATCAAATCAACCAAGCTACAGACCAACATGGTGAAACACATACAATAGCACTGGATATATCAAAGGCATTTGATAGAGTCTGGCATCAATCCTTATTGTCGAAGATGTCACACTACGGCCTTGCATCATTAGTTCCACTAATTTCTTCTTATCTTCATAACAGAAAAATACGTGTAATGGTAGATGGCCTTTATTCTCAATTTCACTCAATAAATGCTGGTGTTCCCCAGGGATCAGTTTTGGCCCCAACTCTGTTCCTCATTCATATCAATGATCTCATATCTACCACTCATAATCCAATACATTCCTACGCAGATGACTCAACACTCCACAGTTCCTTCACATTTACCAATTCTTTCACCCAACCCGATCTTATAAATTCAAAAATAAACACTGCAATTTCTCTGAACCAGGACCTTTCTAGAATTAATGAATGGGGACAAGAGAATCTAGTTTCCTTTAATGCACAGAAAACCAAGTACATTCAATTTTCTAACCGACAGAATCTCACTGACTCCCATATATTTTTTAATGATGTAAATATTCCCACTTCCCCTAGTATTGACATTCTCGGTGTAACATTAACTACTAACTTGAGCTGGACACATTATGTTAGAAGCATTGCTAAGAATGCCTCTAAAAAACTGGGACTCCTGTACAGAGTTCGAGAATTCTTCACTGACGAGCAGTTGGCCGTAATATATAAAAGTCATGTGCGCTCTCAGATGGATTACTGTTCACCTCTGTGGGGTGGAAGTGGAGTGGTTGCATTGAGGCAGTTGGACAAAATTCAAAATAAAGCTATTAGATTAATCAATAACCCTGCAATCACACAGGACCTTCCTACATTAGCCATACGAAGAAACGTTGCATCCCTTGCATTATTCTACAGATATTTTCACAGCAATTGTTCCGAGGAACTTGCTTCAATTGTGCCGCCTCTCCACATCTTTCCCCGTAGAACTAGGGCAGCTGAGAGCGCCCATGAATTTACACTTTCTCCTCCACAATGCAGAACTTCTGCTTATCAGAATTCATTTATCCCCAGAGCTACTACTCTTTGGAATTCACTTCCCTCGAATTGCTTTCCACAAACTTACAATCAACAAATGTTTAAATCCAGTTGTTACAAACATTTTATGAATGGAGGATGCCTTTAGGCACATGGACCTTTTTGTTTTATCTGTGTTTTTCCTTCCTCCGTTCATTGTCTCTTAAAAAAAAAAAAAAAAAAAAAATTGATGATTAATGTTAAGAACGGAGTGTTACTTATTGATGCGTTGATACTGCTTATTATATTAGTGGTTATATCACTTAATTAGCTTGGAACGACTTAATTCCCCTTAAAAAGCCATTAATTTCCTCTTACTCTGATACGTGATGCAAAAACCATTATCTGGCAATCTGGTAATGGCTCTATAATAAACCCGGTATCACACGAGAGCTTTAATAGTCAACATTCGATGATCAACATTTTTCTGGCAACATTTCTGGAATATTTTACACTGGTATCGGAAACTAGACTAATGATAGATGATTTTAGGTAACCGAAAAATTCTAAATGTTGACCTCCGAAGCTGCCAGACCAGTGTTGAGCATAAATGTTGAGGGAAAAGGTGTTCGTGTGATACCGGCTTAACTCTCACACCAGGGGGCGTTCACAGGGACCTTAACCCTTTCAGTACCGGGCCGTCCTTTTAACCTAATTCTGGCTACTGTAAGACGATTTCATTCAGTTTCAATAGGGCCTCTACCAAATAAACAGGCTTCGAACTATCTCGCCTAACTCTTTTTGTTATCACAGATCCTTCTTAAACTGCATACAATTATCTAAATATAGATACAATATAATTAATAACACGCCGCCGGTAAAGAATGGGTTAAGGGGACAGTGTTTTATTTGTTTATGTTTTTATTTTTTTATTTTTTTTTATTTTTTTTGGGGGGTCTATTTATATATATATATATTCATGCACGTTTTAGTTTCCTCGCTAGACCTCTTATCAAACTTTAAAAAACACTCCCTAGACCCCCCCCCCCCCCCCTTCAAGATCAATTTAAACATGTTTCGATAGAAATGTGTCCAGACCGAAGGCCGGTTTCTCTTAACATTACAGGCTAGCTATCGCTCGCCAGGAAAAAATCGACACCTAAATAACACGAAAGGTCTTACTATTGATAACTAAATGAGGCGAAAGGTCTCAAAATCGCCAAACTAACGGAACGAAAGTCTTAAAACCTCAAAACTAATATGCTAAACATGAAGGAGAAGGGGGTTAAAAAAAAACGAGTACCGTACTACCCCCTTTAAGTGGCGCCTGGGGTAGAGCCTACACTTTCAGGTACATTAAAAGAAGCTTCCATCATCGTCATTACCTAAGGGGATTCTTAGTTTGTGCCGTAAACCTCAATCAAACTAAATACCCCTAAGATCCCCCATTGAGATAAATGTGTAAATCTTTGGGTAAACAAAATATATACAGTATATATATACCGGTATATACATATATACTGTATTACTGTATATACTGGCATATGTGTTATTCACTTGCTTGCTTGTTCGTCAAGGGGAATCCACGCAATGCGAGCTAAGCTCATTATTATCGCGCCTCCTTAACTGGGAATGTATTGCGTGAAATGCATGTTAAGTGTTTATGTGTGTGTGTGTGTGTGTGTGTGTGTGTGTGTGTGTGTGTGTGTGTGTGCGTGCGTGCGTGCGTGCGTGCGTGCGTGCGTGCGTGCGTGCGTGCGTGCGTGCGTGCGTGCGTGCGTGTGTGTGTGTGTGTGTGTGTGTGTGTGTGTGTGTGTGTGTGTGTGTGTGTGTGTGTGTGTGTGTGTGTGTGTGTGTGTGTGTGTGTGCCTAACAATAACAATGTAAACTAAGAGACAATCAGGCCCAACAAATATAAGAGTACAAATCCCGATACCCCGTTATACAGTATATCGGTACCGGTATTGACAAGAGATGGAACAATGGAACAATCTGGGCGGAAACCCAAATCTGTACCCCCCCCCCCCCCCCACACACACACACACACTACCCTAAACGCGACGCAGCCACCATTGACCAGGAGAGCAAAACGACATTCCAGCTCTGCGGTCCCACAAAATGTTGGACAAATTTGGTATTAAGGGAGCCCATCTCGCTTTGTTTCCCTTTCTCTCCCTCTCTCTCTTTGGCTACTATCCATTCGGCTCCATTCAGCCTACTGTTTTAAGACGTTTACCCCCATCCAGATGTCAATATTTTCCTGGAGAGCGGTAGCGAGCCAGCATATATATATTTTTGTATTGACAGCAAATAAAATTGTACCGGTACATTTTTCGATAGAAAAATTTCTCCGGCGAAACCGGATTTCCCCATACAATGCTGGCTCGCTGTCGCTCGCCAGGAAAATATGACACCTGGATGGAACAGTCTGTGCGGAAACCCAAATCTGTACCCCCCACACACACACACTACCATAAACGCGACGCAGCCACCATTGACCTGGAGAGCAAAAGGTCATTCCAGCTCTGCGGTCTCACAAAATGTTGGACAAATTGTGTATTAATAAATGTTTATCGTCTATAGCTAACTGCCTAACCACTGTACAAAACGTGTGTGCATATATGTATGTGTGTGTATGTATGTATGTGTATGTAACTATGTATGTGTATGTATGTATGTGTATGTGGGAAGCAGGCACACCATATAAACCAATTCCAGAGAATAGTCCCTTAACCCTTTCAGTACCGATGCAGTACTGTGTGTGCACGCGCGCGCGTGTGTGTGTGTGTGTGTGTGTGTGTGTGTGTGTGTGTGTGTGTGTGCGTATGTATTGGTTTGTTTATTGTTCTATAAACGGTGTCTGATTTAAGTTTATGTTCGAGGTTTTGGTTACTTTATTTCTAATTTGAATATCTAAAAGTCGCCATAACCCTTTATGCGCCACACTTCGTACATCGATTCCCTATTAACCCCTTGAGGATTATGCCTCCGACTCCCACAGATCCTTCCTAAGCTGAGTAAAATTATAGCCAATGATAGTCTAACAGCCAAAACACCCACAGATCCTTCCTAAGCTGAGTAAAATTATAGTCAATGATAGTCCAACAGCCAAAACAAAGTGCTAAAACGCGTCATAAGGGATCATCGTATTACACACACATAGCAGTAAACTGCTATGTTAATGTCCGCGAATTAAGCAGTGTTTAATATTGTTAGTACATAGTCTTCTGTTATTCCTTCTCTAATCCCAGTTAATGCAAAGGCGAACTGTTTACTTGCAATCCACTTCAATGTTATTTTGAAAGGTTTCCGTATATTTAAAGGAGCATTTTAGTTTGTTCCATGGACCCTTATCAAGCTTAAAATAACTCCTCCAAAACCTCCTTTCTAGATAATGTTTTACACTTTTCGGTAGAAAAGTGATTCGGCCGATGGCCGGTTCCTCCTAAAGTGTAGGTTCGCTATCGCTGGCCAGGAAGAAATAGACACATCAATGGCAAGATAGGTTTTAAAATTGACAAGTATATTAGGCTAAAGGTCTTAAAATTGCTAAACTAATAGAGCTAACATCTTAAAATCTCGAAACTAATGGGGCTAAACATAAGCGAAAAGGGGGTTGCACAAAAAAAAAAACGCCCCCTTAAACAGTCTGCAGCATTGCCAGAATGTCTGCATATCATCCGTCTGGATTATACAATGTGAAAATCCTCATATTTTCCATAGCTAAAAATAGGGAATGAAAAATATATATATAATAATTTTAGAAACAAAATATGCGATATATCAAGTATTTAGCGATATAAATGTCAAATATTGTTAACCCTTTCACGCTTTTATGACGCAGAGGTTGCCAGATTAGCAATAATAAATAGAGTTCTCTCACTTATAATTACCTCTCCAAAATTAGTTGTCTGCCCACAGCTAACTCAAAGACAACTGCAGAGGTTGAAGTAACTAAACTAAAGGTTTATAAATACCCCTGATGGTAACAAATGCTTTAAAGTATCCCCAATAGGCTCAAAATCGCGTCATATGCGTGGAAGGGTTAATAATATATTTAGTAGATTAAGCATTATAGCAAGTACATCAGAATTACTTTACTCTAAAAAATCTTACGAACTTATAGAGTAAAGGAATTAAAAAAAAAAAAAAAAAAAAAAATTACAGAAGAAATGCACATATTGTTGTAACGCAATTACAGCGTCACCTGGTGGGACCAAAGTTAAGGGGGTACTGCTTGGTTTTTGGGCTATATATTTATTTATTAATATATTTGTAAGTTTCCTCGCTAGACCTCCATCAAGCTTAGAAAAACACCCCCTAGACCCCCTTTCAAGATCAATTTGTACATTTTTCGGTAGAAAAATGTCCCGGCTAAAGGCCGGTTCCTTCTAAAATTAGAGGCTCGCTCTCGCTCGCCATGAAAAAATCGACACCTAAAGGGCACGATTAAAGGTCTAAATATTGACAATATGAGGCGAAAGGTCTCAAAATTGCCAAACTAACGGAACGAACGCCTTAAACCCTCAAAACTAATATGCTAAACACGAGGGAGAAGGGGGCTCAGAAAAAGCGAGTAACTCCCCCCTTAAGCGAGTTAGATGTTGTTCTGGTGCAAGACCCAGGCATGACCGGGGATGTTCCAAAGTTAGTAAACAATGAGGCTGGCCGAGGTCCAGGACATTTGGGTTGGTCGTAAAATGGGGGGTGGGGGTGGGGGGGGGGTTGACCAAGTTGGGAAATGTCGCCACTAAGGGGGGGGGGGGGGGGGGGGGGGAGTTGGGAAATGTCGCCACTAAAGGGGGGGGGAGTCTCACATAAGCGCTCTTTTCGTCAAGTTTAGATTCGAAACATTATTCTGAAAACATGCTGAAACGATTTTGCATTAGTACTGAGACCAAAGACAGATTATATTATGCTTGTTTTTGGTCTCTGTATTTATTTTATTAATATATTTTTTTTAGTTTCCTCGGTAGACCTCCATCAAGCTTAAAACAACACCCCCTAGACCCCCTTTCAAGATAAATTTGTACATTTTTCGGTAGAAAAATGTCCTGGCCCAAGGCCGGTTCCCTCAAAAAATTACAGGCTCGCTATCGCTCGCCAGGAAAAAATCGACACCTAAATGGCACGAAAGGTCTTAATACTGACAAAGAAATGGGGCGAAGTCTTAAAATCGACAAACTAATGGAACGAACGTCTTCAAATCTTAAAACTAATATGCTAAACATGAGGGAGAAAGTGGTCCCGAAAAAACGACTACCTCCCCCTTAAGTTTTTTTTTTTTTTTTTTTAAGAGACAATGAACGGAGGAAGGAAAAACACAGATAAAACAAAAAGGTCCATGTGCCTAAAGGCATCCTCCATTCATAAAATGTTTGTAACAACTGGATTTAAACATTTGTTGATTGTAAGTTTGTGGAAAGCAATTCGAGGGAAGTGAATTCCAAAGAGTAGTAGCTCTGGGGATAAATGAATTCTGATAAGCAGAAGTTCTGCATTGTGGAGGAGAAAGTGTAAATTCATGGGCGCTCTCAGCTGCCCTAGTTCTACGGGGAAAGATGTGGAGAGGCGGCACAATTGAAGCAAGTTCCTCGGAACAATTGCTGTGAAAATATCTGTAGAATAATGCAAGGGATGCAACGTTTCTTCGTATGGCTAATGTAGGAAGGTCCTGTGTGATTGCAGGGTTATTGATTAATCTAATAGCTTTATTTTGAATTTTGTCCAACTGCCTCAATGCAACCACTCCACTTCCACCCCACAGAGGTGAACAGTAATCCATCTGAGAGCGCACATGACTTTTATATATTACGGCCAACTGCTCGTCAGTGAAGAATTCTCGAACTCTGTACAGGAGTCCCAGTTTTTTAGAGGCATTCTTAGCAATGCTTCTAACATAATGTGTCCAGCTCAAGTTAGTAGTTAATGTTACACCGAGAATGTCAATACTAGGGGAAGTGGGAATATTTACATCATTAAAAAATATATGGGAGTCAGTGAGATTCTGTCGGTTAGAAAATTGAATGTACTTGGTTTTCTGTGCATTAAAGGAAACTAGATTCTCTTGTCCCCATTCATTAATTCTAGAAAGGTCCTGGTTCAGAGAAATTGCAGTGTTTATTTTTGAATTTATAAGATCGGGTTGGGTGAAAGAATTGGTAAATGTGAAGGAACTGTGGAGTGTTGAGTCATCTGCGTAGGAATGTATTGGATTATGAGTGGTAGATATGAGATCATTGATATGAATGAGGAACAGAGTTGGGGCCAAAACTGATCCCTGGGGAACACCAGCATTTATTGAGTGAAATTGAGAATAAAGGCCATCTACCATTACACGTATTTTTCTGTTATGAAGATAAGAAGAAATTAGTGGAACTAATGATGCAAGGCCGTAGTGTGACATCTTCGACAATAAGGATTGATGCCAGACTCTATCAAATGCCTTTGATATATCCAGTGCTATTGTATGTGTTTCACCATGTTGGTCTGTAGCTTGGTTGATTTGATGCGTAAGAAGGCAAAGAATGTCTGCAGTTGATCGACATCGTCTAAAACCATATTGCCTATCACTGATTAATTTATTATTCTCCAGATGCTTAATTATGTGATTATTTAATATAATTTCAAAAACTTTGCCAAGAGTGGAAGTTATAGCTATTGGTCTGTAGTTTGATGGATCTGAAGAGGCACCTTTTTTAGGAACTGGATGGATGTTTGCTTCTTTCCAGGGTACTGGGAAGCATGAGGTATGAGTACACAGACGGAAAAATTTTGCCAATACAGGAGCGAGCACCAAGGAGCAATTCTTAAGTATGTTAGTATGTTTCTAAGTATGTTAGAAAGTACCGGATCATTGGTGTGGAAAATCGTGAGGATAATCGTGTGAGGATAATCGTGTGAGGATAATCGTGTGAGGATAATCGCTCACTTAACTTGGCATTAACCCTTACAGTACCGGAGCCGTCCTTTTAACTGTAATTTGGCTCCTGTTATATCATTTTAGGGGAGATTTCCACCTGGAGGATTTTTTTCTGAACCTCTTTCTCCCTCATGTTTAGCCCCATTGTTTTTGATATTATAAAACGTTTGCCCCATTAGTTTAGCAATTTTAAGAACTTTCACCCCATATTAAGACCTTTCGTGCAATTCAGGTGTCGATTTTATCCTGGCGAGCGATAGCGAGCCTGTAATTTAAGAGGAACCGGCCTTCGGCCGGGAAATTTTTCTACCGAAAAATGTAAAACTTTATCTTGAAAGGGACTCAAGGGGGTGTAATTTTAAGCTTGATGGAGGTCTAGGGAACAAACTAAATACCTCCCCTTAATTGTTGAAAGGGACCCCAGCAAATTAACAGGATTCCAACTGTCTCACTGAACCCTTTGTACTACCAAAGACTCTTTCTAAAATGCTCAAAATCGTCTAAATGTAGCTAGAATAAGAAGACGTCGTAAAGGGGTTAACGAGGGTATCACACGAGCGCTTTTTATCGCCAACTGTTGAAAGTTCGTGCTGGCATTATTTTGATCCTATTTTGCACTGGCATAACCGGGTGGATGAGGCTTGTCAGCCTAGGTCGGCCACCCATCTAGGGGAGTCGACCCTATAACAATCAGGGTGGAAGGAATTGGTCGGCAACCCATCTAGGGGAGTAAAGCTTATAAAAGTCACCTAAATGGCCCGAAATGTCTTGATATTGAAAACAAGAGCGGAAAGTCTTAAACTCGCCAAACTAACGGGGTGAACGTCTTAAAATCTGAAAACTAATGGGGCTCAACATGAGGGAGAAAGGGAATCAGGAAAACTACCCATCTCCACTGGAAATGGAAATAGAGGGGGGAAATGCGTCATAGTACTGGCCAGGTTAACACTTTCTGGTGCGACGTGTTTTTTTATTATATTTTGGTTTAACTGTTGTTGTACTGAAAGGGTTAACAGGCAGGTACTCTCCGTGTCGCTGTACAGTCACATATAAAAGTTCGTGGACCCCCCCCCTCCTTTTTTTTTCTTTTCTTAAGGGGAGATATCCACTTGAGGGATTATTTTTCTTGACCCCTTTCTCCCTCATGTTTAGCCCCATTGCTTTTGATATTATAAAACGTTTGCCCCCATTAGTTTAGCGATTTTAAGAACTTTCACCCCATATTAAGACCTTTTGTGCCATTTAGGTGTCAATTTTATCCTGGCGAGCGATAGCGAGCCTGTAATTTAAGAGGAACCGGCCTTCGGCCGGGACATTTTTCTACCGAAAAATTTACAAATTTATCTTGAAAGGGACTCCAGGGGGTGTAATTTTAAGGTTGATGGAGGTCTAGGGAACAAACTAAATACCTCCCCTTAACGCAAACATTACTATCTGTGATGATTATTTTGGTAACTTGCTTGTCAATAAATGGTATTTCTAGTTTTCTAGTTGATGTATAGGAAATTATGTAAATTAAGTCGTGTCCAGAGATTATACTTCCACAATGAGAAAGAGGTCAGGTCCATGAATTTGTATGAGCGACTGTACTTCTCTCCCTCTCGTTGCCACTCTCTCTACTAGGTCGACTGGACTGGATAACCCTCTGGGACAAAGTTGGCACGACAAACGTTAAGGGGAGGTATTTAGTTTGTTCCCTAGACCTCCATCAAGCTTAAAATTACACCCCCTTGAGTCCCTTTCAAGATAAATTTGTACATTTTTCGGTAGAAAAATGTCCCGGCCAAAGGCCGGTTCCTCTTAAATTACAGGCTCGCTATTGCTCGCCAGGATAAAATCGACACCTGAATTGCACGAAAGGTCTTAATATGGGGTGAAAGTTCTTAAAATCGCTAAACTAATGGGGCAAACGTTTTATAATATCAAAAGCAATGGGGCTAAACATGAGGGAGAAAGGGGTCAAGAAAAAAATCCCTCAAGTGGAGATCTCCCCTTAAGCCAAAGTTGTTGTGAACGAGAGGCTTCCAGGTAAACTGTGTTGGTGGTGTAATGGTTTAGGAGCTTATGTTCTGGGTGTGGTGTCCCGAGTTCGAATCCCGGGAGGACCATATGTTTTCATTAGTTTATTCAAGTGCATTGGGGTTAGTAATTGATGATTAAGGTTAGGAATGGGGTGTTACTTAATTCCGTCTAATTGTCGGTTTGATTTGTTTCAGCTGATGGCCAATTGAATCCTGTAGCAGCGGATTTCTGGACTCTTAACCCCTTCTGTACCGGCGACGTCTGTTTTCATTCTATTCTAACTATATTTAGAGGATTTTATGCCGCTCAAGAAAGATCTGTAGTAGCAAAAAAGGGTTAAGTGAGATAGTTCAAAGCCTGTTAATTGCTGGAGGCTCTATTTAAACTGAATACATTCGTCTAATAGTAGCCAGCATATAGTTAAAAGGCACCGGTACTGAAAGAGTTAATGGGAAAAATGGGAAAGTACTATATCTATGCATCATCATATTGCCAAGTTTTCATAATTAGCAACATATTTAACTACAAACACTTCGCAATAGCCCAGGAGGTAATAGGAAAATATGGCAATTTACCGTCAGCTGTTAAAAATATAGACTATATTTTTCGTTAGTCCCACCATTCTATTATATACGGTACTTATAGAAAACGAGCCTAGATGTGTGTGAAATTGTATTTTGTTATTGTGTGTTCATTATCGTCTGTTGTGTTGTCCCTATTCTGGCTCTGTCTTGAGTCTCTTCCCCCCCCCCCCATGCCTGTCCCGTAAACTATGAGAATGACCACATATCTCGAGACTGACCACATTACTTGCCTTAACACCAAGAACAGTTTTAGTTTGCTCCCTATACCTCAATTTAAAAATAAATAAATATATATATACGTATATATATATACCGGTATATATACATATATATATATATATATATATATATATATATATATATAAAACAATAACAAAAATACTACCAAGATCCCCCTTTTAGATATATTTGTAATTTTTCGGTAGAAAAATGTCCCGGCCGAAGGCCGATTCTTCCTTAATTACAGGCTCGCTATCGCTCGCCAGGAAAAAATCGACACCTAAAGGACACGGAAGATTCTTAATATTGACAAAGAAATTTGGTGAAAGGTCTTAAAATCGCCAAACTAATGGGCCGAACGTCCTAAAATCTGACAGCTAATAGGGGCTAAACATGAGGGAGAAGGAAGGGCCCACTAACCACCCCCCTTAAGAGCAGTGTCCGGCCAAAGACACACACAAACGGTCATTCCTGCCACGTAAACCATGATAATGACCACATATCTCGGGACCCTGACCACATTACTTGCCTCAACACCAAGAAGGGTTTTAGTTTGCTCCCTATAGACCTCCATTAAACTGATTTTTATTTTTAAACTAAATCAAATAAAAAATAAATGAAAAATAAAACGTCCCAAATTTGTAAATTTTTCGGTAGAAAAATGTCCCGGCCGGTTCCTCTGTAATATACTGGCTCGCTATCGCTCGCCATGAAAAAATAGACACCTAAAGGACACAACAAATTCTTAGTATCGACAAAGAAATGGGGCGAAAGGTCTTGAACCATAATAAGAACGACCGCATATCTCGGGACGCCATGACCACATTACTTTCCCGCCAGCCCTCTACCGGGATACCTTTATGGAAGATTTTTAGTTGGCTCCCTAGACCTCCATCAAGCTTAAAAATGTACCCCCAAGATCCCCCCTTCGAGAAAAATCTGCATTATTTAATTACGAGTAGTTTCTTATACAGTTGGATAGCTCATGCAATTACTCAACCGATAATACAAATAAACCACACTCACAAAATATTCACACTATTTTGAAGCCATACAAAAGATCACGCCGAGCAACGGAACTGGTGTGGCCAACTGTACGTAACAAGAATGAAAAGGCAAGCTATATCTAAAGATTTGGTAGAGCCTATTAGCTATATCTAAAGATTTGGTAGAGCCTATTAGCTATATCTAAAGATTTGGTAGAGCCTATTAGCTATATCTAAAGATTTGGTAGAGCCTATTAGCTATATCTAAAGATTTGGTAGAGCCTATTAGCTATATCTAAAGATTTGGTAGAGCCTATTAGCTATATCTAAAGATTTGGTAGAGTCTATTAGCTATATCTAAAGATTTGGTAGAGTCTATTAGCTATATCTAAAGATTTGGTAGAGCCTATTAGCTATATCTAAAGATTTGGTAGAGCCTATTCAAAAGCATCACAAAGGAAATACACCCGAGAGTAACTACCGGTATATATATATCAAGCGATCTAAAACCCACCGAACAATGTGCAAAAACAATAGAAGAGGCAAACAATGTGCCAAAACAATAACAATAACAGAGTAATTGGTGTGCTAGGAAGCTCTGGTGAATACACAAACGTGATTCTATAGTTATACAATTCATGGGTTCGACCCCACTTAAGAGGAGGTATTTAGTTGGTTCCCTAGACCTCCATCAAGCTTAAAATTACACCCCCTTGAGTCCCTTTCAAGACAAATTTGTAAATTTTCCGGTACAAAAATGTCCCGGCCGAAGGCCGGTTCCTCTTAAATTACAGGCTCGCTATCGCTCGCCAGGAATCGACACCTGAATTGCACGAAAGGTCTTAATATGGGGTGAAAATTCTTAAAATCGCTAAACTAATGGGGCAAACGTTTTATAATATCAAAAGCAATGGGGCTAAACATGAGGGAGAAAGGGGTCCAGAAAAAAAATATCCCTCAAGTGAAAATCTCCCCACTTAAAATACTGTATTCAGTGTTGGTCTCTGTTATATGAAAAAGGGTCACTGGAAAGCTTGAGAGATTTCGACGGAGAGGAACACAAATGATTCCCCTATTTACAAACAACCCGTACAAGTTTTGGCATTTTAAGACATTCGCCCCATTAGTTTGTCAATTTTAATACCTTTCGTCCCATTTCTTTACCGGTATCAAGACCTTTCGTGCCATTTAGGTGTCGATTTTTTCTTGGCGAGCATATAGCGAGCCTGTAATTTAAGAGAAGTCGGCCTTCGGCCGGGAAATTTTTCTATCGAAAAATGTACACATTTATCTTGAAGGAGGGTCTTGGCCGGGTGTTTTTTTAAGCTTGACGGAGGCCTAGGGAGGAAACTAATAAAACTATACATAAATACGCAAATAAAAAAGGCTATTTAATACCATCAAAAAGGAAAATACCTGGGAGTAACTGTATCAAGCGATCTAAAACCCACGCTATTCTGCCTGACGAAACGCAGAGTAAGAGGGGACTTGCTAATAGCTTAACCCTTTCAAGCTCCAATACGCGTTTCTGTTATGTTTCTGGCTACTATTAGAAGATTGTATTCAGATTAGTAACGGTATATGGAAGTCAAAGGGTTGATTGAGATAGTATTTACCCTTTTATTACCCGCAGATACTTAATAAGCTGCAGAAAACCGTCTAATGATAGCCAAAATAAACTGCTAAAACGCATCAGAGCTTCAAAGGGTTAATTATGGGCCATCCTCACTTGTAATCTCTCTTGGATTGTCACACCCATCACACACACTTCAATACTCACTCACTTGTAATCTCTCTTGGATTGTCACACACATCACACACACTTCAATACTCACTCACTTGTAATCTCTCTTGGATTGTCACACACATCACACACACTTCAATACTCACTCACTTGTAATCTCTCTTGGATTGTCACACACATCACACACTTCAATACTCACTCACTTGTAATCTCTCTTGGATTGTCACACACATCACACACACTTCAATACTCACTCACTTGTAATCTCTCTTGGATTGTCACACACATCACACACACTTCAATACTCACTCACTTGTAATCTCTCTTGGATTGTCACACACATCACACACACTTCAATACTCACTCTCTTGGATTGTCACACACACTTCAATACTCACTCACTTGGATTGTCACACCCATCACACACACTTCAATACTCACTCTTGGATTGTCACACACATCACACACACTTCAATACTCACTCTCTTGGATTGTCACACCCATCACACACACTTCAATACTCACTCTCTTGGATTGTCACACACATCACACACACTTCAATACTCACTCACTTGTAATCTCTCTTGGATTGTCACACCCATCACACACACTTCAATACTCACTCTCTTGGATTGTCACACCCATCACACACACTTCAATACTCACTCACTTGTAATCTCTCTTGGATTGTCACACCCATCACACACACTTCAATACTCACTCTCTTGGATTGTCACACCCATCACACACACTTCAATACTCACTCACTTGGATTGTCACACCCATCACACACACTTCAATACTCACTCTCTTGGATTGTCACACACATCACACACACTTCAATACTCACTCACTTGGATTGTCACACACATCACACACACTTCAATACTCACTCTCTTGGATTGTCACACCCATCACACACACTTCAATACTCACTCTCTTGGATTGTCACACCCATCACACACACTTCAATACTCACTCACTTGGATTGTCACACCCATCACACACACTTCAATACTCACTCTCTTGGATTGTCACACACATCACACACACTTCAATACTCACTCTCTTGGATTGTCACAACACACACACACTTCAATACTCACTCTCTTGGATTGTCACACCCATCACACACACTTCAATACTCACTCACTTGGATTGTCACACACTTCACACACACTTCAATACTCACTCACTTCAACAAATGTTGTTTTGAATTACTAAAGGCCACGCTAATTACGGTCGCGCTAATAAGTCATGTCTCGGCACCAAGTATGGCTTGATCTTTAATTGGTATCAGCAATATCTAAGCTTCATTTCTTCATATCGAGTGAAATATACAAACGTGGTCCTACACTTACCCACCCTATTCAACATCTGACAGATATTATTACAGCACAGAGCAAGCCAAACGTAATGACAGCTGGGACATGACTTATTAGCGGGACTGTACACGAGTATCTTACAATATACAATTAAATTGTAAGTAGAAGTAATGTATAGGCCTATTATATAATCAAGAAAGCCTTTCGTACATATGAATCAAATAAATACTTTTAACTCCGAATAAGTTGCCTAAAGCTGTGGTAGAGTGCGACGCACTTGAAACATTAAAGGGAGATGGTTCCCGTTTTGGTCGTTTTTTTTTTCATTTATTCATTATTTTTCTAGTTTCCTCCCTAGACCTCCATCAAACTTTAAAAACAAAATAAAAACATTCATTAGATCCCCCTTGTAGATTAATTTGTAATTTTTTTCGATAGAAAATGTCCCAACCAAAGGTCGGTTCTTCCAATATTACAGGCTCACTATAGTTCGCCAGGAAAAAACAAAATCGACACCTGAATATCACAAAATCTCTTGATATTGACATAAATGGGTCGAAAGGTCTTACAGTCACAAACTAACGGGGGCACACATCTTAAAATCTGAAAACTAGTGGGGCACAACATGAGGAAAAAGTGGGGGTCTAGAAAAACGACCCATCTCCCCTTAATTATTATGTTCTCTCCACTAACCAACTTTACTCCTAAACTCGATTAATGAAATTAACAAACACATGTGACAGTCCGGGGATTCGAACCTAGGATGCTCACACCGAAAATCAACACACTTATGCATTGCACCTCGGCTCCTCGCCTGTGAGCGGCTTCGGTCACCCAGGGTTTATTGCGGTACCGGTAGGCAGGGAGGGTTCTGTGGGGGCGCTCGATTATGGCCTTGGGGCTGTTCGGCCAGGCAGCCTGGGGAACAGCAACAACACCATGCTCTACAAATTAATATAGACACTTGATTTACCCTTTACATACCCATTATTGTCGACAGTATACCGATAGGTGGATTATACTACATACACTATCGCAGGTTCAAAAGGCTTACAAGTCAAAGGCCCAGTTTGCATTCATTTGCTTTAGGAATATCTCACAGGGGGTTGATGGGTAGCGGATAACGCCTCGCATAAAGCCGCTGTCACACGAGCGCTTTTTCCGTCAATTTTCCGTGAGCAAGTTTGTTCTCGTATTATTCCCGGACTTTTTCGCACTGGTATCGGTAACTAAACTGAAGGTAGATTATGTTAAGTAGCCGATTTCTGATGAAGTGTCATTTTTGAAGCTTCCAGACCATAGTTGCCCGTAAAAATGGCTCTAGAAAGGGCTCGTGTGACTCCGGATTAAAGTTAGCTAACGTTAGAGACCCTATAGTAACAGAGATCGACCAATTTCAGTCACCTTGGTGTCACTGGTGATATTTCTGGACCCTTCTCTCCCTCGTGTTTAGCCCCATTAGTATTAACATCTTAAGACGTTCGACCCATTAGTTTGGTGATTTTAACACCTTTTAGCTCCATTGCGTTGTCAATTTTAAGACCTATCGTGCCAGTTAGGTGACGATTTGTTGGTGGCGAGCGATAGCAAACCTGTGATTATATAGGAACCTGCCTTCGGCCGGGACATTTGTCTACCGAAAAATGTACACATTTATCTTGAGGGGGAGTCTAGGGGGTGTTTGTTCTAAGTTTGAGGGAGGTCTAGCGAGGAAACTAAAAAATAAATGAATACGTGAATTAATAGACCAAAAAAACAGCCTCTCTCTCTCTCTCTCTCTCTCTCTCTCTCTCTCTCTCTCTCTCTCTCTCTCTCTCTCTCTCTCTCTCTCTCTCTCTCTCTCTCTCTCTCTCTCTCTCTCTCTCTCTCTCTCTCTCTCTCTCTCTCTCTCTCTCTCTCTCTCTCTCTCTCTCTCTCAGAGCGTCTTAGAGAATTAAATCTATTTCCTTTAACCCAGCGCAGATTAAGAGGTGACTTAATTCAAGTGTTCAAAATCATCAAAGGCATCGACAATATGAACTGTAGTAAGTACTTCACTATCGACCAATCTAATTACAGGCGGGGAAACGGTTGCAAAATTATTGGTAAATCTTTTAACTCGCACGAATCTAAGAATTTCTTCTTCAATCGAGTTGTCAACTTGTGGAATGGGCTTCCCCGAAACGTTATAGACTGCATCACCGTTGATTCATTTAAACTCCGCCTAGACAAATATCTCTCATCAAACCCGCGACTGACTGCGTTTGTAAATGAATAACTTTATTTTATCCCCCCCCCCCCTCAGGCCACGGACATTAGTTCCAGGGCAGTAATTCCCTTTCCAATGTTCCCTTACCCACTCTAAACCACTGTTTGGACACTTGATCCTCAGTGTTTTGGAGGACAAGCAACCTAGAAGGGTCACTAGATCTGTTGTTGCTTGATTTCCTTTGTACTCTCTCTCTCTCTCTCTCTCTCTCGAATATCTCTACCGATAACTAACGTCCGGGAGTATCGATACAGGATATATTGTTTGGTCTTGGAATTGGAATAGGCCAACACGCTCCACACCATCAAACATTAAATAGGCCTTCCTTGTTTGCAAATTGAGGCACCAAATATGTCGTTTAAAATGGCCACTCACTCTCGCTCACGGTAAGGTTATTACTGTTGAAATGAACTCGAAACAGTTACAAAAATTAATAAACACACCATTTAGGATTTGCGAAGAGTGAAACGAAGAAACTATCTGCAAATAGTTGTCAACAAAATGCTCCTCCTCAAATGGTGTAAATATTCAAGGTTATTCATCCCTTGAAGATCATGACTCGTTTTACCAAATTATTATGGCTATCATTAGACGATTATATTTAGATTAGGAGGGGTATATGGAAGTCGGAGGGTTGATTGAGACCATATTTACCCATTGAACTCCCATACACTCTGCCTAAGCTAGATAACATCGTCTAATGATAGCAAGAATAAAGTGTCAAAACGCACTATGATCCTCAAAGGGTTATTAATGGTAGAAATATACTCTGTTTCATTTCATCTGGCAGTATATTGCATCCCTTAGCAGCTAATTTATCGATACTTAATGGATTTGTTTTTTAACCATAAAGCCGTGCATCATATCAAGACAGAGTTTATATAATTAACCCCTTCTATACCGATGCCGTCCGTTTAAATTTATTTTGGCTACTATTAGACGATGCTATTCAGTCTAAATGGGACCTCCAGCAATCAACAGGCTTCTGAGTATCTCACTTAACCCTTTTTACTACCACAGATCCGTCTTATACTACAAAAGATCGTCTAAACATAGCTAGAATAGAATAAAAAAAGACGTCGCCGGTAAAGAAGGAGTTAACACCATATTTTACGACAAAATCATTAAAATAACCGATACATTTTGATGGGAACCTTGCAATTTACTGCCAGTTGAAAATAAACAGGGTATAGGCTAGAGTCTAGACCAATACCTACACGCGCATGTAGCTACCTTTGTGCGATACATACCAGAGGAGGTGGTCGACATCCGATATTAATATTTTACTTCGTTCACCGCATTTCCGATCTAAAGCGTTCTCGATAACCGGGATCCTATACTGCCTGACCGCTCGTGGTGTGAGAGAGAGAGAGAGAGAGAGAGAGAGAGTTACAAGGAGTTACAGGGAATAGTTAGTATCTCCGAGAGCTTGCGGTCCATTCCGAGGAGATACTCGAAGTGGAAGGAGAGACTGTTTAGTGCACTACACTCTTTACAGAGTGTGCACAACACTATCTACTTTTTTCTTGAACTGCTCTACTGAAGAACTGTTTACAACTTCCAAGGGAAGTTTGTTCCAGGTAGAACAGATCTTATATATGAAAAAGTTTCCACAAATACTAGTGCTGAACCTTTTCAATTCTAATTTCCAGCCATGGATGAGTGTTGTATTAATATTGAGGCTAAACATTTTGCTATAATCCATTGTCAAAACCATTAAGTATTGTAAATACTTCAATGAGCTGACCTCGTAGTCTGCGTGTCTCCAACGGAAAGAGATCAAGAGCTCTCAACCAGTCCTCATAGCTCATTCTTCTAAGCAATGGAATGAGCTTTGTAGCCCTAGCTTGTACTCTTTTCTAGTCGCTCTATATCTTTCCTGAGTGCTGGAGACCAGAATTGAACAGCATACTCCAGGAGAGGCCGTACCAGTGTTGTAAAGTGTGAGGACTATATCCTTATTTCTATATTTAAATTGCCTCTTAATATAGCCCAATAATTTCTGAACTTTCTTCTCTACTTCAATGCACTGCTTGGAAAACTTTAGGTCACTGCTAATCAGAACACCCTAATCCTTTTCCAAGTCAGTCATTTCTAGAGGCATTCCCAATAGTTAATAGCCTCACTTGGGGTTTACTTGGCCGATATGCATCACGAACAAATTGCAGATGTAAGTAACTCACAAGATACCGTAATTTTTGGTGACTTTAATTTACCTGTGACCAAGTGGGGCGATACTCTTACTTCACACTCCGGACATGACTTGTATACGAACTTGCAAGAGAGTTCGCTTTATCAATTTGTTGGAACGCCGACCCGTGGTAATAACGTTCTTGACATTGTACTTGCAACAAAAGAAGAATTAATAGAGAATTTGAATGTTGGTGATGAATTCAGTAACAGCGACCATCGTACGATAACTTTCACTTTAAAGTTTACTAGTAACGAACCAAATAGTAGCATCGAAAAAGTCCCTAATTTCAAGAAAGCAAACTTCCATAAACTTAGAGCTATGTTTAAAGAAACTGACTGGAGCTTTTTAATTCACAATAACGACATAAATACATCTTGGAAGTTATTCGAAGCCACTTACCTAAAAGCAGTGCAAGACTGCATACCATCAAAAACTCGGCGTCCAGGCCATAATAATAAGCCCAAATGGTGGAATAAAGATATTTCAAACTGCCTGCTTGCTAAAAAATTTGCTAATGATAGATTAAAATCCTCACAAAATGACGAAGAACGGCTGAAATTTGTAGAGCTACGACGCAAAGCCAAAAAGTTAATTAAGCAAAGTAAAAAGACCTTAGAGTTACATTGCGAATCAAAGTAAAACAAACCCGAAAGAATTCTATAGTTATATCAGAAAGAAAAAAGTTGTTACTTCAACTGTTGGACCGTTAGTCGATGAAAATGGAGAATACACCAAAGACGAAGAACAAATGAGTAATGCCCTCAATACCTTCTTTGCATCAGTTTTTACAACAGAAGACCTCAGTGATATCCCTACACCATCGCCGATTCAGATTGATAATTCAGATGTTCTAAGCAATATCACCGTTACAGAGAGAGAAGTATTGAATTGTTTAGATAAACTCAAGGTAAATAAAACGCCTGGACCTGATACAATCTCGCCTAGAGTTCTAAAGGAAGCTAAGGATGAGCTCTCTAAACCACTGACATTACTATTCAATAAATCCTTGCAGTCTGGAACTATGCCCGATCAGTGGAAGCTAGCCAACGTAACACCGATATTCAAAAAAGGCAGCAAATCCCTACCCAGTAACTATCGTCCAATTAGCTTAACCTCAGTTGTATGTAAAATGCTAGAAACGGTCATACGAGACAGACTCGTAAATCACTTAGAGGAAAATAACATACTTAAAGATACTCAACACGGCTTTCGTAAAAAACGTTCCTGTTTAACAAACCTCTTAGACTTCTTCCACGATATCCTCAACCTCTACGATGAGAGTAAAGCTGTAGATATTATATACCTTGATTTTCAAAAGGCCTTTGACAAAGTTCCCCACAAACGTTTACTGCTAAAACTAAAAGCGCATGGAATACAAGACGGTGTGTTGAAATGGATAGAAAATTGGCTCAGCGACAGAAAGCAAAGAGTAGTCATAAACGGTAAGGCATCACAATGGACCAATGCAAGTAGCGGGGTACCCCAGGGATCGGTACTAGGACCAATTCTCTTTCTAATTTACATCAACGACATAGATGAGGGTCTCACCTGTACAATCTCAAAATTTGCTGACGATACAAAAATTGCAAATAGCGTACTCTCAAAAGAACAAGTTGACGATATGCAACACAATCTAGATAAATTGTCATGTTGGGCCCAAATTTGGCAAATGAGTTTCAATGCGGATAAATGTAAAGTACTACATATCGGATACCTAAATGAGAAAGCAAACTATTCGATGAATGGCACTCAGCTTAAGAATGTAAACAGAGAAACCGATCTGGGAGTAACAATATCGAGTAACCTAAAACCGAGTCAACAATGTTCAGAAGTTGTTAAGAAGGCAAACAAAATAATTGGCTTTATAGGCAGGTCATTTGAGCATAAATCCAAAGAAGTTATCCTAACCCTTTACAATTCATTAGTCCGCCCTCTTCTGGAATACTGCGTTCAATCCTGGTGCCCTTATTACCAAAAAGATATAAACAAGCTAGAACGAGTTCAACGTAGAGTTACCAAAATGATACCTAGCCTAAAGAACAAACCATACGAAGAGCGTCTTAGAGAATTAAATCTATTTCCTTTAACCCAGCGCAGATTAAGAGGTGACTTAATTCAAGTGTTCAAAATCATCAAAGGCATCGACAATATGAACTGTAGTAAGTACTTCACTATCGACCAATCTAATTACACGGGGGAAACGGTTGCAAAATTATTGGTAAATCTTTTAACTCACACGAATCTAAGAATTTCTTCTTCAATCGAGTTGTCAACTTGTGGAATGGGCTTCCCCGAAACGTTATAGACTGCATCACCGTTGATTCATTTAAACTCCGCCTAGACAAATATCTCGCATCAAACCCACGACTGACTGCGTTTGTAAATGAATAACTTTATTTTATCCCCCCCTCAGTTACTAACCCATCTGTCCCCTACTAACTTCCTAATCCTGCCACGGACATTAGTTCCAGGGCAGTATTTCCCTTTCCAATGTTCCCTTACCCACTCTAAACCACTGTTTGGACACTTGATCCTCAGTGTTTTGGAGGACAAGCAACCTAGAAGGGTCACTAGATCTGTTGTTGCTTGATTTCCTTTGTACTCCCTTTGTACCTTGCATTTTTCCAAGTTTAGAGGTATCTACCATGTCTCCGACCATTCACCCAGTCTGTTGAGGTCCATCCTGAGCTGTGCAATCCCTTTGGGGTCTTTCATATTCATTCCAAGTTTTATGTCATCTGCAAACTTGGAGATCACACTTAACAGACCAATATCTATGTTATTGACATATATGATAAACAGAAGTGGGCCAAGGACAGATCCCTGTCGAACTCCAGAAGTGACTGCAGTTCACTCAGAAGAAACACCATTGATTACCACTCGTTGTTGTCTACCTGTTAACCAACTTTCTATCCAATTTGTGACCTCTTTATTGATACCTAGCACATTCACTTTTGACATTAGCCTGCAATGAGGCACTTTGTCAAAAGCTTTTTGAAAATCTAAGTAAAGGATGTCTATGGCTCTACTTACTTCATACTCACTCAGCATTTCATGGAAAAATTCCAGCAAATTGGTAAGACATGATCGGTGTCGCCTGAATCCATGTTGGGAATCTGTAATTAATTTGTGGATTTCTAGGTAGACAACTATCCTGGCTACTAGTATCCCTTCTAAGAGTTTTACTATGATAGAAGTCAAGCTAATTGGCAGATAATTTTTGGGACACTCCTGGTCCCCTTTCTTAAAGCTTGGGGTCACATTGGCCAGTTTCCAGTATTCAGGGACCTCTCCATTTTCTAGTGATTTATTGTAGATGTCTGCCAAGAAAGGTGCGATTTTCATCTCGCACTTCTCGTACAACTCGGGGAAGAAAGCTATCTGGGCAACCCTTAGTTCTTCATTCTGCTTTGCTTCCTTTATAAGCGATTTCACTCTTCTACACATATTATTGAAGGAATCTAAATCTCTTTGGTCTCGACTTCTTTTGGCCTTTATGTATGCAACCTTTCTCTTTTTAATTGCTGTAGCTATGTCACTTGTGAATCATTTTGGTTGGGTTGAGCCTGCTTTGGTAAGCTTAGTGCCTTAGTAGGAACGAATGCAGCTTGTCGATCCATAAACTGCTGTTTGAATGAGCACCAAATCGCATTAACATCCTCACCCTCAAGTCTGATCTGGGATAAGCTTCCCCGAAGGTGTGCGTGTGTGTGTGTGTGTGTGTGTGTGTGTGTGTGTGTGTGTGTGTGTGTGTGTGTGTGTGTGGAGAGAGAGAGAGAGGTGTGTGTGTGGAGAGAGAGAGAGAGAGAGAGAGAGAGAGTAGAGAGGAGAGAGAGAGAAGGATAGAGAGAGGAGAGAGAGAGAGAGAAGGAGAGCGAGAGAACAAAGAGAGAGAGAAGGAGAGAGAGAGAAAGAGAGAGAAGAGAGGAAGAGAGAGGAAGAGAGAAGAGAGAGAGCGAGAGAGCAAGAGACAGAGAGAGAGAGCGAGAGACAGAGAGAGAGAGAGCGAGAGAGATGTATAAATTGGTCTTGCAGAAACCAATCTAAAAACAAATTATACGTATACGTTTGACTTCTTGTTTAAGGGGTGGTAGTCGCTTTTTCTGGACCCCCTTCTCCCTCATGTTTAGCATATTAGTTTTGATAATTTAATACGTCCGTTCCGTTAGTCTGGTGATTTAAAGACTTTTCGCCTCATTTCTTTATCAATATTAAGACCTTTCGTGCCATTTAGGTGTCGATATTTTCCTGGCGAGCGATAGCGAGCCTGTAATTTTAGAAGGAATCGGCCTTTGGCCGGGACATATTTCTACCGAAAAAAGTACAAATTTATCTTGAAAGGTGGTCTAGGGGGTGTGATGTTTTTTTAAGCTTGATGGAGGTCTAGCGAGGAAACTCAAAAATATATAAATAAATAAATATATAGACCAAAAAGCAAGCCTTTAATGCTTCCAAAACCCAATTTCTCCATCTATCTATCCGTCAGGATCTCCCAGCGGACTATACCTTATTCTTCAACAATACAAAAATAAATCCTTCATCTTCTCTCAATATTCTTGGTGTCTCTTTTTCTTCTGCTCTCAGTTGGAAGGACCATATTACCAGTCTTGCTAAGGCAGCCTCCCAGAAGCTGGGTGTGCTCAACCGCCTTAGGGGGTTCTTTTCCCCTGCACAGCTTCTTGCTCTGTACAGGGGCATAGTGCGTCCTTGTATTGAGTATTGTTCACATGTGTGGGGAGGGTCCTCTCACACCGCTCTCCTAGACAAAGTTGAAAGGAAGGCCTTTCGTATCATTAACTCCCGTCCACTCACTAACTCTCTGCAATCTCTCTCTGTCTGCCGCAATGTTGCATCTCTCTCGCTATTCTATCGCTACTATAATAATCAGTGTTCCTCAGAGCTTTCCCAGTGTATACCACCTCCTTTACGTAGGGCACGTGGTACCTGTCTTGCAACTCAATCCCACCCCTACTCTGTGCAACTCTCCAACCCAAGAGTGAAACGTTACTCTCAAACTTTCTTCTACTCAACAGCTGAGCTCTGGAACTCTCTCCCAGAATCAGTCTTTCCCTCTTACTATGACTTAAATTGCTTCAAACTCTGTGTGTCCAGGCATTTTGGCTCGAACATCCCTTGATTTTGGCCCTGTCACTCTTTCAACTATGGGGGAGGCACTCGCTATGGGCAGTTCTGCCTTTTGCCTCCCTCAATCACATAAAAAAAAAATAAAAAAAAATAAATAAAAATAAAAAAAAAATAGTTACCAGAAGCAATATCATATATCAAATATCACCCTGAGCTGTCCTGGTAGTAGTATTATGGTACAGTCGGCCAAACAAGTGATGTCGCGGCACCAAGTATATTTCGATCAATAATTGGTATCAGCACTAGTATCTAGGTATTCATCGTTTCGAGTGAGATATACAAACATGTTCCTATCTACACACACCCTATTCAACATCTGACAGACATTAATACAACACACAGAGAGCAAACCGTAATGGGTACAGTGAGGGACTCCTGGTTGACAAACAGGGGTCCGAGCCTCTTCAACAAAATGCCAGAATGTTAGAAACCTGATGAGCGTGCCAACGAAAGTCTTCAAGAAAGCCTTAGACAACCATCTAAAATCGGTGCTTGATCAGCTATGCTTCGCGGGGATAAGAGCTGCCCCCTCGAATAGCCTGCTGCATCAAACACTGGCAGCAAACATACTCGGGAGGAGCAGCTCTCGCCGAGGCCAATGAAGGATGGCCAAAACAACTCCAGGTAGGTTAGACGACTATATTAGGAATAGGAAGTATCGGCTGGGGCTAGGTTAATGGAGACCATTTTTACACCTCTGAATCCTCAAGAATCTATCTAGCTATCTACTGCCGGACGCCGTGATGCCCGAAGCCACTAACGAAACGCCCTTATAAACCTCTTTCCCCAGTCAGTCGACGCCTCTCCTCCCATCCAGCACCGCTTTCACGCATATACTTCTTAACTCCATCCTTCCACCTCTCACTCGGTTTACCTTTCCCTCTCTGTCCTTCCACCTCACTCTCGTACACTCTCTTAGTAATTCTCTCCATTCCCATACGTTCCATATGGCCCAACCATCTCAATGTGTTCCTTTCTTTCACACTTTCCAACACATCCACACCACACCTCTCTCTCGTACTATCCCTCAAAAACCTACCTAATCTAAATAAAATCGACTGATGTTAGCCAAGTGAATCTGCTTGACCTGGGGTCGATCCCAGCCAAGGCGGACATTTAGTGGGTGTGGTAGTACGTCCTAGCATGTATATCATGTTCGCACCCAGTCGGGGGACACCTCGACGACGTATACAGACTAATAACACACATACCAAAGCCATTCCAACAGCTTCCTCTATCTACAACACCCCTTCTCTGCTATCTACACTTTCCCAGCCGTATGGTCCTAGAGTACTGTCTGATGGCGTAATGGGATTCGTAAAAAAAAAAAAAAAAAAAAAAAAAAAAAAAAACACACACACACACACACACACACACCGCTAAAACGCGTCAAAATCATAGTTCATTGACTTGTATATGAAGATTGCTACCTTCTCCAATCCACCTCGAGTCCCATTGTCAATACCAGTGCAAAATAGTCTCAACATTTTGCCCGAGTATTGTTGTGGATCCAAAGTTGGTAAAAGCTCTTGTGAGATATCCCCTTTAGTAGGACGATTTCAACACCTTTCGCATCATTTCGTTATTTTTCTGGCGAGCGTAAGCGAGCCTATAATTTTAAGAGGAACCGGCCTTTGGCCTGGAAATTTTTCTACCGAAAAATGTAAAAAAAAATCTTGAAAGGGGATCTAAGGGGTGTTTTTTAAGCTTGATGGAGGCTTGGCGAGGAAACTCAAAATTATATGAATAACTGAATATATATATATATATATATATATATATATATATATATATATAGATCCAAGGCCTCCAGTCCCATTGTCAATACCAGTCCAAACTAGTCTCAACATTTTGCCAAAGTATTGTTGTGGAACAAAAGTTGATAAAAGCTCTTGTAAGATATCCCCTTGAATCTGATATGACATTGAGTTCTGAGGAAAGGCATTACCGACACGTGCCGAAAGGATATTTCAAAATATGTAAAATACCATGAAATCATTTGTATCTAAGAATGATAACAAATTTGATTAATGTTTTTAATAATAACTGCCGTAATTAAACAAAACTTATATAAAATGTGTCTCTGTATCATATAATGTATTAAATTCTATAAGATGGACAGTTATAATAAGACTCAATAATAGAAGACAAATAGGCTAAACATAACAACATCGTGGTTTTCACTAGTTGTAATTCAGAGGCATGAACGGGATATGAAGAGAATAATCTATCAAAGAATAAATTACTTTGCTATATATATTGTTAATTACTTTGCTATATATATTGTTAATTACTTTGCTATATATATTGTTAATCAGGTAATTATGTAATGTGATGAATAGGGTTTGGCAAAGGTTCTATATTGGCTATACTATTGGGATATTAGCCCTTTGTCAATATAAATTACCTTGTTAATATTTAATATTTATTGGAGATTCTGCCGGAGTGTGCTTCTTAAGGGGAGGTTTTTAGTTTGGTCTCTAGATATCCATCAAGCTTAAGATTACACCCCCTTGACCCCCTTTCAAGATAAATTTGTACATTTTTCGGTAGAAAAATGTCCCGGCTGAAAGCCGGTTCCTCTTAAATTACAGGCTCGCTATCGCTCGCCAGGATAAAATCGACACCTAAATTGCACGAAAGGTCTTAAAATTGACAGAAATGGGTTGAAAGTTCTTAAAATCATCAAAATAATGGGGCGAACGTCTTAAAATTAGAAAAGCAATGGGGCTAAACATGAGGGAGAAAGGAGTCAAGAAAAAACTGCCTCAAGTGTAAATCTCCCCTTAAAGTAATATAAACTACTTAATAATATGCAAATGTGTGTGTGTGTGTGTGTGTGTGTGTGCATGTTTTCTATACGTGGCTACCGTTTTGCAACTATAGTTAAACTTTCAAGAAATAATGAGAAAAATCGGGAGGTTTAATGCGTCGATTGAACAACACTCTTGGATTTGAGCGACTTTTAAAGTTTCCGATTTGTTTTTATATATACAGTACCAGTAATATACATAAACATCCAGCTGGCTCTCACAAACACCTCCTCCTCCTCCTGCTATCTACTTCACTACACTAAACAAGCACACCACACTTCTTTCTGCCACAAAACAGAAAAGACACAAAATCTCACCCTTTCAACTCTGAGGGAGGCACTTGTCACAGGAAGCTCTACCTTTTGTCTCCCTCATCCACATAGAAAAAGAAGAATATATATATCTATATATATATATATATACCGGTATATATATATATATATATATATATACCGGTATATATATATATATTTGTATCTCTTCTGGGAAACGCGGCCATTTAGCCTAGTCGGTCTGTCGGATTCAGTCGTTGGCCAATCTATTCGGGGGGGGGGGGGGGGGGGGTTGTATTCCCGTACGTCCAGCTCCACTTAATTCAGGAGGGTCAGTTAAGAGGTGGTTAGCTATTTTTCTGGACCCCTTTCTCCCATGTGTTTAGCCCCATTAGGCCTAGTTTGGTGATGTTAAGACCTTTTGTGCCATTTAGGGGGTACATGTTTAAAGCTTGATGGAGGTCCTGGGAGTAAGCTAACAAAACTAAATAAATATACTGTATATACCGGTATATATATAAATCAATAAATAATAAATACACATCTCCCCTTAATTATATATACCGGTATATATATAAATAAATAAATAATAATAAATACACATCTCCCCTTAATTATATAATTATACCGGTATATATAAATAAATAAATAATAATAAATACACATCTCCCCTTAATTAATAAATATACTGTATATACCGGTATATATAAATTAATAAATAATAATAAATACACATCTCCCCTTAATTATATACAGGTATATCGGTATATATAAATAAATAAATAATAATAAATACACATCTCCCCTTAATTAATTAATATACTGTATATACCGGTATATATAAATAAATAAATAAATAATAATAAATACTCATCTCCCCTTAAATAATCACTAATCAGTCAGAGTTGTTTTTCATATAGTTGTTTATTAATTTAGCTATTTCAGCTCTATATATAGGAACGGCTATGTATAGATAGTATATAAGATGACAATAATATATACATGAGCTGATAAACTATGTATGGGAGGATACTTAATGGGAGATTAGTCGTATTTCTGGTCCCCCTTCTTCCTCATGTTTAGCCCCATTAGTTTTGAGATTTTAAGACGTTCGTTTCATTAGTTTGGCCATTTTAAGACCTTTCACTCTATTTCTTTGTTATTATTAGGACCTTTCGTGACACTTACGTGTCAATTTTGTCCTGGCGAGCGAGAGAGAGACGGGTACATTTAGGAGAAATCGGCCATTGGTCAGGACATTTTTCTACCGACAAATGTACACATTTATCTCGAAGGGGGGGTCTATGGGGTGTTTTTTAAAGCTTGCTGGAGATCTAGGGAGGAAACTAAAAAAATATTAAAACTAAATAAATTATCAAATAAATACACCCATCTCCCCTTAAAGGGTTAATACTATTATAACTCGAAAAACCTCGAACTTTTGACCCCAGATGTTTTTATGAAGCAGATTTACTGTGAAAATATACAACGTGATCGGTGAAGCCAATAGAGTCCGGGTTGATGGGAGATTGATGGTGGTGGGAGATGGATGACTTGGTGAGGTGGTGGTGGTAGAAGGATTGTGGGAGATGGATGACTTGGTGAGGTGGTGGTGGGGGTAGAATGATGGTGTAATGGTTAAGTTGCTTATGTTCTGGGTGTGGTGTCCCGAGTTCGAATCCCGGGAGGACCATATGCTTTCATTAATGTATTCAAGTACCGGTACTTTGGGGTTTGTAATGGAGGATCAAATGTTAAGAACGGGGTGTTCCTTAATTTTGATTTTGCTATTTTCTTTCTGACCCCTGCTTACACTTCGAAAGATAATGATGGTGAGCCCCTATTACCCTTTGATAACATGACAGAATATTTTGATATGCGCAACTGCCACAACTATATATATCATTTTTTACCAACAGTATATCGCTCACCGTTTCTCAGGAACATTTCATAGCTAGGTCGGTACTTGGAGATCGGTGCCCCATAAAATATTCTTTCCTATCACTTAAACATCAGGCTATTCAGTGTGCAGTTGGGTGGGTGGGAGTACATGATTAGATTGATATCCAGTAATCGATAAATGGATATAAAATCGTAGTCATGTACTTAACCTTTAACTGTCTTGATGGTGTAGTGGTTAGAGTGTTTAAGACATGTATGTGGTAACCCAGATTCGAATCCCGGGAAGATCACATGTTTTCATTAATTTCATTTGGAGGTGTTTGGTGTTGGGAGTAAAATGAGTAGATTCAATTATAGTTTATACATCAAAAAGGTACTGTTATGTGATTGACTACAGTTTCAATGCCATTACACCGGTATATCGTTCTTTGTTCATCAGAGAGTGTTATAACTACAGTATATCAACTCAAAAATTATGCAATGTTTACCTTTTGTCAGTGGTAATTTGTGTGTAAGTTTAGCTTTAATTAAATTAGGTTACGATAAGTTAATGCTAGGTTAATATAAGATAAGTTTGACACGCCATGGCAAGCTCAGTTATTTCGCAAGTCATGGATTTTGATCGACCCCGGGCAGCAGCAGCGCGATAATGTGTTTGTTTCAGAGGCAAAAGTGGCAGTATTAAAAATCAAGCATTTTTTGTTTTTTCTTCTTTTCTTGGAGGAAATACGAGTTCAGAAACTAATTTTGTGAAAATGTTTGTATGATCTAAGGACTTTTTACTTTTACTGAATTGTGAATTCACTCTATTTCTAAAATATTAATTAATCCACTTTTTCTTTCGTGCTAAATCTTCTAGTGCAGCCGAGTATTAAACCTTTGAAGATTATAAAGCATTTTGACAGTTTAATCTGGTTATCATTAGACGATTACATGCAATTTAGGAAGCTGTGGGAATTATAAGGGTAAAGACTATCAATTAACCCTCAGACGTCAACATACCCTTTATAGACAGCACAACATTTGATAGTAGCCAGAGGTTGTAGACAACAGTCTATTCCCAAACAAACCCGTTGGTGGAGTATATGGCTTAGGTTCGAATCCCGGTGGATCACACACTTTCATTAATTTCATTGGAGGTGTTTGGTGTTGGAGTGAAATAAATAAAACCAATTCGGCAGAAAAATGTCCCGGCCGAAGGCTGGTTCTTCCAAAATTACAGGCTCACTATCGTTCGCCAGGAAAAAAAGTCGACACTCAATAGCACGAAAGGTCTTAATATTAACAAGGAAATGGGGCGGAAGGTCTTAACCCATTGGCTGCGGCCATGTTTGGGCTATTTAGGGCATATTCAGGCACTCCTGAATAATAAATCAAACATCTGCATTAAATGAAGTGAATTCTTCCAAAAACTAGGCGAGAATAGCTTCAAAATGACACCAGAACGGGCCCCGTACGTGGTCTGGTTCACCCACAGTGGTGCCAGTGAAACGCGGGAAACCCGCTATTATGTAACACTCGCTCGCTTGGCTACACTGTTGGGAGACCCAGAGAGAGACCCGCGCGAGACACAGTCAACCTCAGTGAGCCGCTCCGTGCTCTGAGGGTCGGAGGTGGGCCCCTCACGCTCCCGCCCACTGACACTCGATTTTTACGTTTTTTACAGGCTTTTAAATCCTGGAAATTGCTGTAACTTGCCAGGACGTTCCAGAACATCACCCGCAGCGAAAGGATTAAAATCAACACACTAATGGGGCAAACATCTGAAAACCTGAAAACTAATGGGGCTAAACACGAGGGAGAAGGGGGGGGGACCCAAAACAACGACTCATCTCCCCTTAAAGTCAGGCTGATGATTTTCCGGTTCACCAATCACGGGAAGGAGAAAGGGCAGGAGGGGGAGGAGGGGGAGGGGGGTACTCGGCGCTCCCATTACCCGTGTGTCATTAATTAACCCTTTCCCGATACGACACGCATTTAAGGGAGCCCACCTCCCTTCTTCTTTTTTTTCTCTTTCTCTCCCTCTCTCTTTGGCTTGTATATTCGGCCCCATTCAGCCTACTGTTTTAAGACGTTTACCCCCATCCAGGTGTCAATATTTTCCTGGCGAGCGGGAGCAAGCCAGCATATATATGCGTTTTGTTTTGACAGCAAGCTAAATTTGTACATTTTTCGATAGAAAAATTTCTCCGGCCCGGATTTCTCCATAAAATACTGGCTCGCTATCGCTCGCCATGAAGAAATCGACACCTGGATGGGGATAAACGTCTTAAAACAGTTGGCTGAATGGGGCCGAATGGATAAAAGCCAGGGAGAGAGAGAAAAGGAGAGAAAGATAAACAAAAAAAAGCCGTTGACCCCCCCATTAATTTCAGTTTCCTGGCTATAGTTTAGAATATTTTGTTCAGCTGAATCTCGGTGGGTCACATTACTTGCTTCCATTAATTTAATTGGGAGGAGTTTGGTGTTGGAGTGAAATTAATACAAAAATAGATTAGGAAGGGTGGATGGAAGTCGGAGGGTGGATTTGATTTTTTTTTTTTTTTTTTTTTTTTTTTTAGTCATTAACCTTTTGAATAATTCCCACAGATCCTTCCTAAGCTGTACAAAACCGTCTAATGACAGCCAGAATATACTGTCAAAAGGCGTTACAATCTTCCAACGGTTAACCCCTTCAATACCGGTGCCGTACGTTTAACCATATTCTGGCAACTATTAGACGATTTTATTCAGCTAACAGGCATCCAACTATCCCACTTAACCCTTCTTACCACCACAGATCCTTCTTAAACTGCACAAAAAACGTCTAAATTTAGCTAGAATATAATAAAGAAACGTCGCAGGAACGGATGGGATTAAAGCGTTATCAGAGACTTCTACTTTACTGTCCTCTTCTTCCACTATAAACTGTCCCTGACTAGTAGTATTAAGGCCGGATCACTTAGTAGGGACTGCAAGGTCTGTATGGTCTGAGTATATGTGTAACTCTCTCTCTCTCTCTCTCTCTCTCTCTCTCTCTCTCTCTCTCTCTCTCTCTCTCTCTCTCTCTCTCTCTCTCTCTCTCTCTCTCTCTCTCTCTCTCTCTCTCTCTCTCTCTCTCTCTCTCTCTCTCTCTCTCTCTCTCTCTCTCTCTCTCTCTCTCTCTCTCTCTCTCTCTCTCTCTCTCTCTCTCTCTCTCTCTCTCTCTCTCTCTCTCTCATTCTCCAATCCCAGCACATGATCAGGGGAAGGTCTAGCATCATTGACCCCTGAGTGCACGAGAGCCACCATTTAGTCCAACACACACACCCACACACTCTAGTTAATGAAGTAGAGGACACGGCTGGAGTTGATGATTGTAAATGCCGGGTAATGAAAGGACTGTAGATAACAACGCAAGGTTTTCACGTTACTAATTATCCTTCCAAATGCAATACACAATTAACCTCATTCAAACAACCCTTTAAGGGGAGGTTTCTAGTTTGTTTCCTACTCCTCCAGCAATCTTAAAATTTCACCCCCTTGACCCCCTTTCAAGATAAATTTGTATATTTTTCGGTAGAAAAATGTCCCGGCCGAAGGCCGATTACTCTTAAATTACAGGCTCGCTATCGCTCGCCACGATAAAATCGACACCTAAATGGCACGAAAGGTCTTAAAATTGACAGAAATGGGTCGAAAGTTTTTAAAATCGTCAAAATAATGGGGCGAACGTCTTAATATTAGAAAAGCAATGGGGCTAAACATGAGGGAGAAAGGAGTCAAGAAAAAAAAAACTCAAGTGGAAATCTCCCCTTAACTGTAGTAAATAGTTCTCGTCGTCGGCATTGCCACATTCTCTTGTTAACTACACGTACAGGTTTCGTTTGTCTGGATCAAACAGAAAATAAATAATGATCCTGATATTTTAAGCCAGAGGGTTATTTGGGCCATCATTGATCCTTTTAACTCCCACAGATCCTTCCTAAGCTGTATACAAAATCGTCTAATGATGATAGCCAGAATAAGCTGTCCAATTGCGTCATAATCCTCAAAGGGTTAACCCGTTCAGCACCAGTAATGTATTTGTGATCACATGCTAGCCACTATTAGACGATTTATTCAGCTTAGGAGGGACCTCTACCAATAATAAGGCTTCAAACTATCTCAACCAACCCTTTTTAACTACTACCACAGATCCTTCCGATGCTGCATATCCTCTAAATATAGCTAGAAAAAAAAACATAACACACGTCGCTGGTAGTACTCAAAGGGTTAACTACACTGCATAATACTGGGGCATGTGTTTAACCCCTTCAGTACCGGTGACGTCCTTTCTATGATATTGTGGCAGCTTTTAGACGATTTTATCAGCTTAAGAAGGACGTCTGCCAATTAAAAGGCTACAGATTATCTCGATCGTTTTAGTTACCATAATTATATCCTTCATAAGCTGAATAAAATCATCTAAAAGGTGTGTGTTATGTGTATATGAAATCAATAAAAAAAGACGTCACTAATACTGAAAGGGTGAACAGGAATATTGAAAAACATTTCATCAGCGTGCAAATTTGATAATTGAAATTTGTACCCCTTTCCACTGGTGGCAACTGTGCGTAAAATATGTATATACTGTATTATGCAATAAATGTGCGGTGTTTTTCTATTATATTTTATTATTTATTTATTTTTTTTCTCAGGCCTTTTAAACGTAGAAGGCTTGGATAATATAAATGTGCTCAGAATTGTGGACGTAATGTTAAAACTTTCATAATTAATACTCTTGAAATTTGTACCAGTTGTGTTATATTCACAGTCAAATTTTAGGATAGGTTCTAAATATATATATATATATATATATATATATATATATATATATATTTCATTTATCTATTTTTATAACCCCCGGCCTTTGGTCCCAAAAGTGTGTGTGTGTGTGTGTGTGTGTGTGTGTGTGTGTGTGTGTGTGTGTGTGTGTGTGTGTGTGTTTTTTTTCTTTTTTTTTTTCTTTTTTTTTTCTTTTTTAAAGCTTGGTCTAGATCTAAGGAGCAAACTAAAAGAAAAAACAATAGCCTACATAATAATAAAAATAAACTAAAATAAAACAATTTAATAATGAATAAATTAATAAAAATATAAACTCTCCCGGAAGATACAAGACAAAGGAGTGGCTCTAATTATAACACTTGTTCATGTTATATACTGTATATTAATGTTTGGTTTTGTTTTTTGTTTTTTGAGGAGGGGGGGGGGGGGGGAGGGGATGTTTCATTACGCAAGCTATGTGTCTCGGTTATACTATAATTACAGCAAAGTTATTACGTCGAGTACCCGGTACATTATATTACACAAGCTTTATGTTTCGGTTATATAATTACAGGGGGATGTTAATTACGCAAGCTATATGTCTCGGTTATATAATTACAGACGGATGTTAATTACGCAAGCTATATGTCTCGGTTATATAATTACAGACGGATGTTAATTACGCAAGCTTTATGTCTCGGTTATATAATTACAGGGGGATGTTAATTACGCAAGCTATATGTCTCGGTTATATAATTACAGACGGATGTAATTACGCAAGCTATATGTCTCGGTTATATAATTACAGACGGATGTTAATTACGCAAGCTATATGTCTCGGTTATATAATTACAGACGGATGTTAATTACGCAAGCTTTATGTCTCGGTTATATAATTACAGGGGGATGTTAATTACGCAAGCTATATGTCTCGGTTATATAATTACAGACGGATGTTAATTACGCAAGCTATATGTCTCGGTTATATAATTACAGACGGATGTTAATTACGCAAGCTATATGTCTCGGTTATATAATTACAGAACGGATGTTAATTACGCAAGCTATATGTCTCGGTTATATAATTACAGACGGATGTTAATTACGCAAGCTATATGTCTCGGTTATATAATTACAGACGGATGTTAATTACGCAAGCTATATGTCTCGGTTATATAATTACAGCAAGGTTATGACGTCAGGTGCTTTATCCGACTACCTCGTATTAAGGGGAGATATCGACTTGAGGGATTTTTTTCTGGACCCATTTCTCCCTCATGTTTAGCCCCATTGCTTTTGAGATTTTAAGACAGTCGCCCCATTAGTTTGGCGATTTTAAGAACTTTCGCCCCATTTCCGTCAATTTTAAGACCTTTCGTGAAATTTAGCTGTCTATTTTATCCTGGCGAGCGATAGCGAGCCTGTAATTTAAGAGGAACCGGCTTTCAGCCGGACCATTTTTCTACCGAAAAATGTACAAATTTATCTTGAAAGGGGCTCAAGGGGGTGTAATCTTAAGCTTGATGGATATCTACAGACCAAACTAAAAACCTCCCTTTAAGAGTCGTTTCTCTAGATCCCCTTCTCTCTCATGTTTGGCGATTTTGTCACCTTTCGCCCTTTTTTTTTTTTTTTCATTATTAAGACTCTTTGTGTGTATTAACTGTCGATTTTAACTGGCGAGCGATAGCGAGCCTATATTTTAGGAGGAACCGGCCTTCTGCCGGGACATATTTCTATCGAAAAATGTACTATTGTATCTCGAAGGAGGGTCTTAGGGGGTGCTTTTTTAATCTTGATGGAGGTCTAGGGAGGAAACTTAAATATATATAGAAAGATATATAAATGAACAGATAAATCCCCCTAGCAGCTTATTCTGGTTAGCATTACACGATTTTGTGCAGTTTAGGAAGGACCTTGTGTATTTACTATTTTTTTTTAGACGCTAGTTTCATTATAGCCTGGCTTATTTAAATATTCGACCAGCTCATTAAAGTTTAGGAAGGACCTGTGGGAGTCAAAGGGTTAAATGAGATGGAGTCTACCGCTTTAAGGGGGGTCACCCGCTGTTTTTGTCTTTCTCTCCTTTTCTCTCTTTCCCTGGCTTGTATCCATTCGGCCCTATTCAGCCAACTGTTTTAAGACGTTTATCCCCATCCAGGTGTCGATTTCTTCCTGGCGAGCGATAGCGAGCCAGCTTTGTATGGAGAAATCCGGCTTCGCCGGAGAAATTTTTCTATCGAAAAATTTACAAATTTAGCTTGCTGTCAAAACAAAAATATATATATGCTGGCTTGCTACCGCTCGCCAGGAGAATATTGATACCTGGATGGGGTAAACGTCGTAAAACAGTAGACTGAATGGGGCCGAATGGATACAAGCCAAAGAGAGAGGGAGAGAAAGAGAAAAAAAGAGAGGTGGACTCCCTTAACCCTTTGTAGGGCGGCATAAATTTGCACGCCCATAGGTCCAAATTTTGATGATCCCTCGCATGATCAAATTTGATCACTTAATCAATAAAGGGGTAATGGCTGGAGGTCCTTCCTAATCTGAGCAAAGTCGTCTAATGTTTACCAGAATACTATTAACATGGGTGACGTAAGTGGTTTCTTATGTGTCTGTTAGTTATAAAGAAATCAGCTGCCAAGGGGGTGAAAATTCCGCAAAGTTAGAACAGTTCGAGTATAGGGTAGTTCATGATCATTATAGCCTATATTAGTATTATTATTTGTCTATATTTAGCCTATTCATTGTCTATATTTACCCCATTCATTTGTTTTTATTTGGCGAGGGTGTTGCCGATCACGGACTTGTTTACAGTCAGGTGTTGGTGAGCTCGTCCGTATTAACTTTGCACCAGCCTTTCTATCGGCTCTACCTCAGCGAATTAACAGGGCAGGGTGGGGACATTTATTGGGAAAGTTTTTGGGTAGTTGGGGTGGTGGGGGTTGGGTCCAGTATATTGGATATGGGGTATATATATATACTGTATATGCCTATATATAAATAAATATATATATATATATATATATATATATATATATATATATATATATATATATATATATATATATATATATATATATATATATACCCGGTATATATGCCGGTATATATATATATATATATATATATATATATATATATATATATATATATATTATATATTTTTTTGATTTGTATTTTGTTTTGTTTTGTGGTTTTATGTTGTCCCTATTCTTGCTCTTTCTTGAGTCCCTCCCCCCTCCTCTCTCTCTCTCTCTCTCCCCCCCCCCCCCCCACAATAAGAAAAGGAAAAGTGGGGATTGGGCCTCAGTATATAGATAGATAGATAGATAAGCGAGGACAATCAAAATTAACTAATACTCTAAACATTCAGGAAGTGGGTCGAAAACTTGTGATACTACAGTATGGCCAAATGTTTCACACGCTTCATTTTGTTAACTTACAGTGTGCTGGCATAATAATCCAATAGGGTTGATGGCCTCTGAAGTCCTATTTTAACTAACTAACTATCATTCACTCACACGTATATTCAGCTCACCAGTGTAATGATTGTTTTTCCTTCCCCGAGTGTACAGTTGCTCAAATAAGTGATGTCGCGGCACCAAGTATATTTCGATCAATACGGTAAGCGATGTCGCGGCACCAAGTATATTTTGATCATTGATGTCGCGGCACCAAGTATATTTTGATCATTGATGTCGCGGCACCAAGTATATTTTGATCAATACGGTAAGTGATGTCGCGGCACCAAGTATATTTTGATCAATACGGTAAGTGATGTCGCGGCACCAAGTATATTTTGATCAATACGGTAAGTGATGTCGCGGCACCAAGTATATTTTGATCAATACGGTAAGCGATGTCGCGGCACCAAGTATATTTTGATCAATACGGTAAGTGATGTCGCGGCACCAAGTATATTTTGATCAATACGGTACCGGTAAGTGATGTCGCGGCACCAAGTATATTTTGATCAATACAGTAAGTGATGTCACGGCACCAAGTATATTTTGATCAATACGGTAAGTGATGTCGCGGCACCAAGTATATTTTGATCAATACGGTAAGTGATGTCGCGGCACCAAGTATATTTTGATCAATACGGTAAGTGATGTCGCGGCACCAAGTATATTTTGATCAATACGGTAAGTGATGTCGCGGCACCAAGTATATTTTGATCAATACGGTAAGCGATGTTTCGGCACCAAGTATATTTTGATCAATAATTGGTATAACTATCTAAACTGTATTTCTTCATTTCGAGTATGGTATACACACATGATACTACACGTACCCACCCTATTCAACATCTGACAGACATTAATACAGCACACAGCGAGCAAAACGTAATGACAGCAGAGACATGACTTATTAGCTCCACCGTACGGTAGCAATAAATAAAATGGTAATTTATGCCAATGTTTTATGGAACAAGTGCGCTATTAAGCAGTTTTTGATAGACAATTTTTGCTCACTGATTGAAAAAGTTAAGGGAGCCCACCTCGCTTTTTATCTCTTTCGGCCCATTAATTTGACGATTTTAACACCTTTCGCCCCATTTCGTTGTCAAGTTTAAGACCTTTCGTGCCATCTAGGTGTCGATTCTTTCCTGGCAAGCGATAGCGATCCTAAAATTTTAAGAGGAACCGGCCTTTGGCCAGGAAATTTGTCTACAGAAAAATTTACAAATTTATCTTGAAGGGGGGTCTAAGGGGTGTTATTCTAAGCTTGATGGAGGTGTAGCGAGGAAACTAAGATATACAGGATTACATGAATTAATAGACCAAAAATACGGCCTATCTCCCCTTAAAGCACAATTGAACGGTTGTGGGATGAAGGCCAGTATCGGTGGGACAGTTATAATATATACGGTACTATACATATTTAACTGTGTATATTTCCCCAAATATCGAAGTGTGTAGCGAGTAATGCACAATCAGTTACCGTATAGTAAATCAGTGTTATTGTTGAGTGTGTGTGTGTGTGTGTGTGTGTGTGTGTGTGTGTGTGTGTGTGTGTGTGTGTGTTACTCAGTTACTTGTTCGTCAAGGGGAATCCACGCAATGCGAGCTAAGCTCATTATTATCGCGCCTCCTTAACTGGGAATGTATTGCGTGAAATGCATGTTAAGTGTTTATGTACTGTTGGAATGGCTGTGGATGTGTGTGTAGTCTGTATTTTAGCCAATTGGCGACATCGGAAACGAAGGCTTAGGGTGGATCTGTATGGTACCATTCTCACTATAGACGGTACCGTCTCGCCCGAAGGCTTAGGTAGCCATCAGCTTAGGTGAACCATATGATACCCATCTCGCCTTGTACCATTTTTGCCAACCCCAGATGGGACGTCACAACGTCGTCCACTTATTCCAGGTACCTATTTACAGCTAGGTGAACTGAGGCTAACACATGAAAGGAGACAAGCCCAATTTGTCTCTGCCCGGCCGGGGGATTGAACCCCCGACCCCTCGTGTGTGAGACGAGAGCTCTACCTACTAGGCTACGGGCTGTGTGTGTGTGTGTGTGTGTGTGTGTGTGTGTGTGTGTGTGTGTGTGTGTGTGTGTGTGTGTTATCTGCAATAAGTACAGTACCGGTATACAGTATATTTTCATTACATGTACATAATAAATCTACACATGACCATGTTGATGTTATACACACAGACTATACAGAATATACAGTATATATATATATATATATATATATAATTATATAACCAGCGTATAATATAGCTTCTGAGTTGCCATACCTTGCTTCAGATAAGTACCGGTAGGTCAAAATTCGAACATTAAGGGGAGGTTTTTAGTTTATTACCTTAACCTCCATCAAACTTAAAATTTAGTACCGGTGCCGTAATTTTAATGTTAATTTTGGCTAACATATTATTTTATTCATTTTGAAAAGTGCCTTCAGCATTTAACAGGCTTCGAATGACCTCAACCCTTCTTAATACCACACATACTTCTTAAACTACATAAACTCGACTAAATATAGCTAGAATATAATTTAAAAGACGTCGCCGGTACAGAAAGGGTTAATGAGATAGCAATACTAGTCTTTTGTTGTAGTTTCGTTTATTGTTGTGATATTTATTAAGGGGAGATTTCCACTTGAGGGATTTTTTTCTTGACCCCTTTCTCCCTCATGCTTAGCCCCATTGCTTTTGATATTATAAAACGTTCGCCCCATTAGTTTAGCGATTTTAAGAACTTTCACCCCATATTAAGACCTTTCGTGCCATTCAGGTGTCAATTTTATCCTGGCGAGCGATAGCGAGCCTGTAATTTAAGAGGAAGCGGCCTTCGGCCGGGACATTTTTCTACCGAAAAATGTACAAATTTATCTTGAAAGGGACTCAAGGGGGTGTAATTTCAAGCTTGATGGAAGTTTAGGAAACACACTAAAAACCTCCCCTTAAGTTAAAGATCAACATACAGTATTCCTGGATCAGCAGCGTATGTTGTACATTTGTTCTGATTTTTATTGAAGTAAAAAATCTAAATTTAGTATTCTTGGATAAGTAGCGTACGGTATGTTGTAGTAGTATCGATCTTTGGTGTGGGTTTAGTCAAGTTAAATTCAAAATACAGCATAGTTAGGTAAGTAGCGTATGAATAATGAAAGCGTAAATATATTAGGATGTGAACCGAACCAAAACGATAATGCACCCTCGCGGTTAGGGATGCCATTTTAAATACTATGCTTTTACTAAATCCTTGAGGCCCTAATTGCTCTATAATTATCAATGGAAAAATACGAAACTACTATCTATCGGCATCATATTAAACGTCCCTTGATTTAGGCCCTGTCACTCTTTCAAAACTGGAGGAGGCACTCGTTGCAGGCAGTTATGCCTTTTGTCTCCCTCATTCACATAGAAAAACAAAATTAGCACCATATTCCACTACCAAAATAACTGAGAAATCTTGATAGGAACTTTGCAATTTGCCGTCAGTTCAAAATAAACCGACTATAGACACCATGGATAAAATATAGGTTAGCCTAGCCAGGATCGTGAGTGTTGAATAATGAAGGATTAAAAGTGGGATTTGATGGCTTGACAAAGTGGGGACCGCCAAGCCAGAGCATAGCCATGAATAAGTGGTGTTCATTAGAGCACGCAGATCAAGGGGTTCTAAAGCGTCACACACACACACACACACACACACACACACACAGCCCGTAGCCTAGTAGGTAGAGCTCTCGTCTCACACACGAGGGGTCGGGGGTTCAATCCCCGGCCGGGCAGAGACAAATTGGGCTTGTCTCCTTTCATGTGTTAGCCTCAGTTCACCTAGCTGTAAATAGGTACCTGGAATAAGTGGACGACGTTGTGACGTCCCATCTGGGGTTGGCAAAAATGGTACAAGGCGAGATGGGTATCATATGGTTCACCTAAGCTGATGGCTACCTAAGCCTTCGGGCGAGACGGTACCGTCTATAGTGAGAATGGTACCATACAGATCCACCCTAAGCCTTCGTTTCCGATGTCGCCAATTGGCTAAAATACAGACTACACACACATCCACAGCCATTCCAACAGTACATAAAACACTTAACATGCATTCCACGCAATACATTCCCAGTTAAGGAGGCGCGATAATAATGAGCTTAGCTCGCATTGCGTGGATTCCCCTTGACGAACAAGTAACTGAGTAACACACACACACACACACACACACACACACACACACACACACACACACACACACACACACGGCTTATCCCTCAATACCTTCACCTGACCTGACCTGACGTACACACACACACACTAGGCTTATCCCTCAATACCTTCACCTGACCAGACCTGACGCGCGCACACACACACACACACACACGACTTATCCCGCAATACCTTCACCTGACCTGACCTGACGCACACACACACACACACACTAGGCTTATCCCTCAATACCTTCACCTGACCAGACCTGACGCGCGCACACACACACACACGGCTTATCCCTCAATACCTTCACCTGACCTGACCTGACGCACACACACACACACTAGGCTTATCCCTCAATACTTTCACCTGACCAGACCTGACGCGCGCGCGCACACACACACACGGCTTATCCCTCAATACCTTCACCTGACCTGACCTGACGCACACACACACACTAGGCTTATCCCTCAATACTTTCACCTGACCAGACCTGACGCACACACACACACGGCTTAGCCCTCAATACCTTCACCTGACCTGACCTGACGCACACACACACACTAGGCTTATCCCTCAATACTTTCACCTGACCAGACCTGACGCACACACACACACGGCTTAGCCCTCAATACCTTCACCTGACCTGACCTGACGCACACACACACTAATAATAATACTTATAAGTCTGACCATTTTCCTTTACACACACAATCACAAAAAAAGTAATATGAGATAAAATACTTTCGAAACCTATTAGGCTATATATTGTTGTCACATCAAGACAAGCGTATCTATCTTCACTTATGTAGCCTATGTACTGTATATGTATGTATATACCCAGGCACACACCCCGCTGCTGGGTGTAGCCGACACGAGACAGAGCCCGAACAGAAACAACATTTAAAGTTCCTATTCTCACTTTCGTGTTCCTTCATTTCTCTGTTTCGTCTAATAGGTGAATTTTACAAGGGGAAGAGCATTCCTAGCCCCCCGCCCCCATCTTCACTTATAGGTGAAATTAATATCAAGCTTGAAATTATCCGTGATCTCCACACAGATCGAAGGATTCCATATGCAATCCAAGAATGGGAGTCGTTTGTCGAGGGCTTCATTTCAACGACGTGAATGGTTCTCACCCAAGCGCCAATACCAGAGACACTTTCCTGGACGACGTGATAAGTGGCATTTAACAATCAGTCGCATTGACAGGTGCAGGGAAACACAGCATTGGAAAACGAAATAAAGCTCGCAGGTCCATCCACTTCCAAATAGAAGAACTAACATGCCAGTCTCAAAAAACGAATATATCTATAAAGTGCAGAGTTTACGAGCTCAAACTGTTACGAAAAAAAAAAAAAAAAAAAAAAAAAAAAAAAAAAAAAAGGCCATATAAAATGTACACGAATAAAGTATATTATGATATAGGCCTATATGATATTGTTATTATGTATTTATGAATTGATATTAATTTTGTATATATACCGTATATATATATATATATACACCGGTATATATATATATATATATATATATATATATATATATATATATATACTGTAACGGTATTTATTTACTTTTGTTTTTGTTATTAACTAGGCTCACTATCTCCCAAGATGACACAATAAATACATTATACCGTTTCCTGGTCAAAGAGAATATCCTCGTGAAGATGCGGCAACGCAACTCTGTGGCGTTACACACAGTATGTAGTGCCATTGAACTTACAGGTATTCACATATTGGAAGATGGTAAAAAGCTGCCAACACTGAACCCCGTACCGTACACTGTTGCATTGGGCGTAACACAATTCCAGCCTTGAGGAAACAACGAGAAGGGAACCTAAACGCTGCCACTATTTACAACTCCTTCCCGCACCAATAAAACGTGAAGAGTACCCAATCTATTACTCTCCTTCAGACAAACTCATCTAGACCAGTAGCCTATAACCCCATGGATGCAACATTTCCCTGATCTTGCACCTCCTGACTATTGCCCAGGAGGCTATTTGACAACAGAAATTTCAAACACAATTCAAGGACAAGAGAAACATTGAACACATACAGTATATATACTGTATACATGTGGAAGTATATTCAGATTTCAAAATACTGCTCGTCTTGCGGAAACTACCGGTACACTACCGGTACTTACTATAATGAACTTGTCTAGACAGTAGATTCACGGGGGAAAAACAAAACCCACAATTTTTACACCGGTGAGCTGTATATACAATTGTGTGAACGGAATGAACCGGGTGAAACATACCGCGGTACTGTACCATCACAAGTTTTCGAATCACTTACAGAATGTTCAGAGCGGTTTTTTTTTTTTTTTTTTTTTTTTTTTTTTTTTAAATCTGCGAGTGTACATCAGCTTCCAGAAATCATTATAAACAAACTGTAATGGTTGTATACTTTGAGCATTATTTCATATTAACAAAGGGTAGGTGTAATATACCAGTAACGCAGTTCCAAAGTTGTTGTATTCTTAATTTTGTTATTTGGAAGTGTTTGTTTGGGATGGTTATACGAGTTAGCGGTAAAAAAGAAGGTTATGCTTAATAAAACTAGCTTTTACGTGTGTGTGTGTGTGTGTGTGTGTGTGTGTAATACTATTAACCTACACGTTAACAACCAATGAACTACATAACCTAATCCTACCGAGGAGAGTTAGTGTCTGAATATCAATCATGTTTAGGGGGTTGTACTTGATGTTTAGGGGGTTGTACTTGATGTTTAGGGGGTTGTACTTCATGTTTAGGGGGTTGTACTTGATGTTTAGGGGGTTGTACTTGTACTTGATGTTTAGGGGGTTGTACTTGATGTTTAGGGGGTTGTACTTGATGTTTAGGGGGTTGTACTTGATGTTTAGGGGGTTGTACTTGATGTTTAGGGGGTTGTACTTGATGTTTAGGGGGTTGTACTTGATGTTTAGGGGGTTGTACTTGATGTTTAGGGGGTTGTACTTGATTTTTTGGTCTATATATTTATTTATACATTTATTTTTTAGTTTCTTCGCTAAACCTCCATCAAGCTTCAAAAGAACCCATTCAGCCAACTGCTTTAAGACGTTTATCCCCATTCAGGTGTCGATTTCTTCCTGGCGAGCGATAGCGAGCCAGCATTGTATGGAGAAATCCGACTTCGCCGAAGACATTTTTCCATCGAAAAGTGTACAAATTTAACTTGCTGTCAAAACAAAAATATATATATGCTGGCTCGATACCGCTCGCCAGGAAAATATTGACACCTGGATGGGGGTAAACGTCCTAAAACAGTAGGCTGAATGGGGCCGAAAGGATACAAGCCAAAGAGAGAGGAAGAGAAAGCAAAAAAAAAAGCAAGGTGGGCTCCCTTAATGCCAATGCTATTGCTATAACAGAAGCAATGATTACCTTCCTCTCGCAAATACGGAAACTAACCTCGCATTTCCCCGTTTTCTATCAAGACGCTGTTATTGTGTTTGAGACTGGCCGTTTGTTTGGTCTATTAATTCATTTATTCATATATTTTTTTAGTTTCCTCCCTAGACCTCCATCAAGCTTAGAAAAACACACCCTAGACCCCCCTTCAAGATCAATTTGTACATTTTTCGGTAGAAAAATGTTCCGGCCGAAGGCCGCTTCCTCTTAAAATTGCAGGTTTGCTATCGCTCGCCAGGAAATAATCGACACCTAACTGGCACGAAAGGGCTTAAAATTGACAACAAAATGGGGCGAGAGGTGTTAAAATCGATACCGGTAACTAATGGCCCGAACGTCTTAAAATCTCAAAACTAGTGAGGCTAAACATGAGGGAGAAGGGGGTCCAGAAAAACGGTCTGCCTCCCCTTAAGAACTTCAAACAATGCAAAGCTAAACACCAGAGCAACTTTTACCTTACCCGTTTCAAAACTTCTCATAATTCCCTTGTGTTTTCGTGTGTTCGGCGATGCTAATTACGTCTGTCTACCTTACACAGCACACTATTTTAACTGGATTCATAACAACACACTGCACTCAATCTGCACTCCCTAATTGACCACTTGCGATTTTCAGGCTATAAGGAAGTTGGAGTAGTAAACATCGATATTAAGCAGAAATGCAACCAATAATATAGGTTTCTGATGGATGAAAAGTATGTTGAATTGGCTATTGTGTATTTATAAATGTACTTCGACCATATTCAAGCTGATAATTCTGCTAAATATCGGTGTCTGCAGCTCCAACTTCCTTATAGCCTGAAACTCGCAAGTGGCAAATTCATTTGTTCCAGTGCTGGTCTCAAAAAGCCTCGTACAGTTGGCCAAATAGGTGATGTTGCGGCACCAAGAATATTTCGATCAATAATTGGTATCAGCGCTATCTAAGCTTTAATTCACCGTTTCGAGTGAGATATACAAACATGTTTCTATCTTGACACACCCTATTCAACATCTGACATATATTAATACAGTACAGGCTTTAATTTATCGTTTCGAGTGAGATATACAAACATGTTCCAATCTTGACACACCCTATTCAACATCTGACAGACATTAATACAGTACAGAGCGAGCCAAACGTACGGTAATGACAGCGGAGACACGACTTATTTGGCCAAGTGTACAAACAAGTCATAGATGTACGTTAACCCATTCAATTACTGTAGAGATAACAGAAAACATACAGAAAATAGTGCACGAGTTTTAATGAAAATATAATTACCATCACTGAATATAATGAATTTACCACACACTGTTTTCAAGTCAAAACGACCACACTCCTATGACTCGGAGTGATATATATATATATATATATATACCGGTACCGAAAAATTTACATATTAATCTAGAAGGGGGATCTTGGGGATGTGTTTTTAAGCTTGATGGAGGTCTAGGGAGGAAACTTTAAAAAAACAAAAAAACAAAAAAAAATATAGGCCTATATAAATAAATCGATCAATCAATAAATCCTTCCCCCTCAACAGATAGGACCAGCGATCACCACCACCGCCATAATAGCTATCGGTAAACAGGTCGCACCCCCCCCCCCCCACCCCACCCATGGTCTGTTATCACTAATTACACCTGGCTGAAGCAGTTATTCCGGTTGACATACAGGTAGCCTATTCCATTTTACGGGTGGGAGTGCTTTAGGTCCTATATCTGGTTGTTTTAAAGTAGCACCACCCTTTGAGGATTGTGAAGCGCTTTGGCAGTTTAATGTGGCTATCATTAGACGATTCTATACAGCTTAAAGGGAGATTTTTAGTTGATTCCCTAGACTTCCATCAAGCTTAAAATTACTCCCCCTTGACCCCCTTTGAAGATAAATTTTTAAATTTTTCGGTAGAAAAATTTCCCGGCCGAAGGCCGGTTTCCTTTAAATTACAGGCTCGCTATCGCTCGCCAGGAAAAAATCGACACCTAAATGGCACGAATGGTCTTAAAATTGACAGAAATGGGGTGAGGGTTCTTAAAATCGCCAAAGTAATGGGGCAAGCGTCTTTAAATCTCACAAGCAATGGGGCTAAACATGAGGGAGAAAGAGGTTCAGAAAAAAATCCTCCAGGTGGAAATCTCCTGTGGTAATAATTTAAAGTAGCACTATTATCAACCCTTTGAAGATTGTCAAGCGCTTTGACAGTTTAATTTAGCTATCATTAGACGATTTTACACAGCTTAAGAAGGATCTGTGGTAATCATCTAAAGTAGCACTATTATTAACAGGCAATAGACATTATTAACCCTTTGAAGATTGTGAAGCGTTTTGAGAGTTTAATTTGGCTAGATCATTAGACGATTGTGTACAGCTTAACCCATGCAGTACCAAGGACGTCCTTTTCATCATATGCTGGCAACTATTAGACGATTTAATTCAGCTTAGGAAGGACCTCTAGCAAGAATACAGCTTCAAACCATCTCAACCCACCCCTTCCTTAAACAACCGGTACGACAGATCTTTCCTAAGCTGCATATTATCGTCAACATGTAGGTAGAATAAAATATAGCGCACGTCGCTGGTACCGTACCTAAAGGGTTTTAAAGAAGGATCCGTGGTAATTATAAGAGTAAAGAATATCTCGATTTACCGTCCGACTGCCATATATAAATTCTGATCAGAATAAACTCGTCTAATAATAGTCGGAAAACAGTGAAGAAATGCGTATTGGAAGGGTTAAGGGGAGATTTCCACTTGAGGGACTTTTTTCTTGACTCCTTTCTCCCTCATGTCTAGCCCCATTGCTTGTGAGATTTTAAGACGTTTGCCCCATTAGTTTGCTGATTTTAAGACGTTTGCCCCATTAGTTTGGTGATTTTAAGAATTTCCGCCCCATTCTGTCAATTTTAAGACCTTTCGTGCCATTTAGGTGTCGATTTTATCCTGGCGAGCGATAGCGAGCCTGTAATATAAGAGTAACCGGCCTTTGGCCGGGAATTTTTCTACCGAAAAATGTACAAATTTATCTTGAAAGGGGGTCAAGGGGGTGAAATTTCAAGCTTGATGGAAGTCTAGGAAACACACTAAAAACCTCCCCTTAACTATACTGTGTTTAACCCCTTCTGTACCGGTGATGTACTTTGCATTGTATTCTGGTACCTATGAGACCATTTTGATCAGGTTAGAAAGGCCGTCTACCCATTAAAAGGCTACAGTCTGTCTCAATTAATCATTTTAGCTATCGTACCATATAGCCTATCTTTCCTAAGCTTCAAAAAATCGTCTAAATTCAGCTGAAATCAAACGAAAAAGACGTTGCCGGTACAGAAGGGGTTAACTGACGGCGAATTGCGTTGTCCCCGTATTTAATTACTCCGCTATTACGATAATTGCGTTGTCCCCGTATTTAATTACTCCGCTATTACGATAATTTTGTAGCGAAATATATTAAGAATTGTGAATATGATAATAAACATGGTAGGCTAATCGTAGTTTCATATGTATCTATTAAATGTCAATAATTCAGCTGCTCAAGGTTTAAATACATGTAAACATAAATATTTAATACCTGTATAAAATATGAACGCCTAGCTCAATTCCTCGTTAAGGGGGATCACCGGCTTTTTGTTTTATCTTTGTCTCCTTTTCTCTCTTTCCCTGGCTTGTATCCGTTCGGCCCCATTCAGCCAACTGTTTTAAGACGTTTATCCCCATGCAGGTGTCGATTTCCTCGCCAGCATTGTATGGAGAAATCCGGCTTCGTCGGAGACATTTTTCTATCGAAAAATGTACAAATTTAGCTTGCTGTCAAAACAAAAATATATACCGGTATATATGCTGGCTCGCTACCGTTCGCCAGGAAAATATTGACACCTGGATGGGGGTAAACGTCTTAAAATAGTAGGCTGAATGGGGCCGAATGGATACAAGCCAAAGAGAGAGGGAGAGAAAGAGAACAAAAGCGAGGTGGGCTCCCTTAACACATGCATTCTGTTGCAACAACATTTATACCTGGTGCTGTATATACTTTTTATTACTATAGCCTATATTTGAACCATAATATTATATCATTTGAGTCCTCGATCACACCATAAACTGCAAAACAGGGTATTTTAATAATATCACATGACTGATAATATTAATTCATATTTTTTCACCAACCAACTTCACTTCTAAACTCAATTAATGAAATCAACAAATACACGTGGCACTCCAAGGACTCGAACCTAGGATACTCACACCGAAATTCGGCGCCACCAAACCATTATTGCTCCTCCATCAAACACGGTAGTTATCACCCACCAACCGACCCTACTATCGCCTTTAAATTCAAGTGATCTGTCAATATCAAGTATAAATATACAAAAAGTATGTATTTTTGTAGCCTAGCCTATATTTTTATTTTTATATTGACAGATAACTTGAATTTAAAGGCGATAGTAGGGTTGGGTGGTGGCTGATAACTACCGTATTTGATGGAGGAGCAATAGTGGTTTGGTAGTTCTCACAGGTAAGCCACGGTAGCCTTGTCCGTTTCTTAGTCATTAATGTGTGACTTTAACCTCATGACACAGGGACAAGTGGCTTATTTCGACACTTTTGGTAATGCACTATATTGACGAAAATTAGGGCACGGTGTGAAAAAGGCTGTGTCAAAATACGGTATCATACTGATCCAATTGTATATAAATAAGCTATTCCTGAAAAGCGATGCCACACGGCCTCTGAAACCCATAGTAGAGGCTTCACAACTTGGCTTTAACGATTCAGAGTCAAATGAGTGTGGAAGTATTATGGCTCGTGACTGTACGGTTATACCAGTTTGAATTTCTGAACCTTTAAGGGGAGACATGGTGCTTTTCTAGACCACCTCCCTCATCTTTAGCCCCATTATTTTGGCGATTTTATGAACTTTCGCCCCATTTCTGTCAGTTTTAAGACCTTTCCTGCCATTTAGGTGTCGATTTTTTCCTGGCGAGCGATAGCGAGCCTGTAATTTAAGAGGAACCGGCCTTCGGCCGGAAAATTTTTCTACCAAAAAATTTACAAATTTGTCTTGATAGGAGGTCTAGGGGGCGTCTTTTTAAGCTTGATGGAAGTCTAGCGAGGAAACTAGAAAAATTATAAATAAATGAAAAACTCGACCAAAAAGTGAAGGATCTGCCCTTAAGGCAAAGTCCCCCCTGAGTGCCAGGTCCGTATATATACGGACTAGGGTCTTGTCACGCCCAGTGCCAGGTCCGTATATATACGGACTCGCCGAACAAAAATTGTAGCAGCGAAACGACTGCACCTATGGCTTTCATATTTCTACCACATGTACTGTCGCCGTCAATAGTTTCCTGGACAACCATCTGACGATGACTGGTGATTTGTTTTGGTAACAGTGTTGCCCCCCCCCCCCCCCCTCCCCATCCACCCACTCTGTAGTCATGTCCCTCCCCCTCTTTCTCCCTCGTCGGGCAACTGTAAGCCCCTCCCTCTCCACCACCACCGGACTCCACACACAGCACATCCACACCATTATGCTGACTTTCTCTCTCTCTCTCTCTCTCTCACATCTGATAATTGTAATTATTCAGCACCATGATTACGTTATATATTTTAGGATCATATTTACACTATTAAAACGTAGAAATGTATAATGTTTCGTATTCGTTAACAGATTTACTATACCAATATTGCATTCCCTTGGCCATATAGTGAGATTTGTTAACCAAATGTGTTGTTATGTATTTTCAACGATCAGTGTAGTATCTGAGGCAGACGTCAGTGAACACAAATTAGTCAATATAGGAACATGAAGCTTTGAATATTTTTAAGAAGCGTCAGTTACTCTCCCGATAAAATCCCGAAACGGAGAGTAATGTGTATTCTCCCCCTTAAAGAAGCTTCTAAAACTCATGGCAGTTATAATTAATTTATATTTCGGAGATAGTAATGTGAGGGATGTGTTGGTGGACGAAGCGAGGGGGCGGAGCTTACAGTAGGAGACGACGTAGGAGAATGAGGGGGAGAGGGATGAGAAACCATACAGAGGGGGTGGATGGGGAAGAAGGGGGGGGGGGGGCAACAGTGTTACCATAACAAATCATGACTCCTTGTGAGTTGGGTGTCCAGGAAATTATTGACTGCGACAGTACCTTACCCTTCTGGCTTCTTGCCACCACCAACACAACCCCCTCCCACCACCCACTCGCTGACTATAGGTCGCCTCACAAGGAAAAAAAAAAAGGGAAAATCTGTGGCGGCGAAACGACTGCACCAATCGGTTCCATATTTGTGTGACAAGTCCCTTACCCTTCTGCCTTCCCCCCACCACACCCCCAACCGCCTCCCACCACCCACTTCCAGCGTATCCGTACGAAGAAAAGGAAAAAAAAGGAAAATCCGTGGTGGCGAAACTACCTCACCAATCGGCTTCATATTTGTAACACGAGTCGATTACGCTTCTACCTTCTCCCCACCATCCCCCAAACCACCCTCCTACCTATACGTTCCGATACCATAAAAGTCGATGATTTACTCTGAAAATTTCAGCTACATTTGGGACCATCGGGGACCTGATTTCTGGCGAAAATGGACAAAGGGAGTGTTTTTTTTTTTTTTACCATTATCCTTCCTTTCTCTCCCAACTTTGATAGATTTAAAAACCTCCCCTTCAAGGGAATGTTTCAAAATAGTCTTTCCGTATCTAAGTACTTTAAAAATGTGTATGCACTTAAAGCTGTTTGCCCAATCTAGTTTTACACAGACCTACAAATATCATGATAGTTGTATCCATGAACCCACGAATGGTTGTACACACACACACACATACACACACAACTCAATTCCTGTCAAACTACAATTATGAACACACACACACACACACACAGTATATACCAGGCCAGGTAAATACAAGGGCATGGAATAATCAGCCTTACTATGCAAGCAATGGGAAGCCAACTAGATCATGATAATCGTTTCTGGTATGGTTAAGGGAGCCCACCTCGCTTGTTTTCTCTTTCTCTCCCTCTCTCTTTGGATTTTATCCATTCGGCCCCATTCAGCCTACTGTTTTAAGACGTTTACCCCCATCCAGGTCTCAATATTTTCCTGACGAGCGGTAGCGAGCCAGCATATATATATTTTTGTTTTGAGAGCAAGCTAAATTTGTACATATTTCGATAGAAAAATTTCTCCGGCGAAGCCGGATTTCTCCATTCAATGCTGGGTCGCTATCGTTCGCCAAGAAGAAATCGACAGTTGGCTGAATGGGGCCGAATGGATACAAGCCAGGGAAAGAGAGAAAAGGAGAGAAAGATAAAAAAAAGAAAAACAAAAACGGTGACCCCCCTTAAGTATAAACCATAATCGAGTTTCAGCCTGGGAACGTAACAGGGATTACCTTAGCTTTCAGAGTAGGCCCACCTTTAAGGGGAGACAGACCGTTTATCTGGACCTCCTTCTCCCTAATGCTTAGCTCTATTAGTTATGAGATTACAAGACATCCCCCCCCCCCATTAGTTTGACGATTTTCAGACCTTTTGCCCCATTTCTTTGCCAATATTAAGACTTCGTGCCATTTAGGTGCCGATTTTTTCCTGGCGAGCGATAGCGAGCCGGTATTTGAAGAGGAATCGGCCCGGGACATTTTTCTACCGAAAAATGTACAAATTTATATCTTGTGGGTGTTTTTTAAAAGTTTGATAGAGGTTTAGGGAGCAAAATAAACCCCTTCCTTAAACCATTGAGCCGAACCAGTAAATTATGCTGCACAATACCGTCTGGGCTCCCTTAAACCGGTATAGCCTAACCTTTAGTTAACATTCAATTATCAACATTTTCCTGGCAACATTTCCGGAATATTTTGTACTGGTATCGGAAACTAGACTGATGTCGGATGAATTTAGGTGACCGAACTATTTTTAAAGTTGACCTCCTAAGCTGCCAGACCAGTGTTGAGGATAAATGTTGAGTGACAAAGAGCTCGTGTGATACCAGCTTTAGTCGTGTTGCTGTTCGATCAGAATGGGCTCTCTTTAAGGGGGCCCACCTCGATGGTTTTTGTCTCTTTCTCTCCCTCTCTCTTTAACTTGTATCCATTCGGTCCCATTCAGCCTACTGTTTTAAGACGTTTACCCCCATCCAGGTGTCAATATTTTCCTGGCGAGCGGTACCGAGCCAGCATATATATTTTTTGTTTTGACAGCAAGTTAAATTTGTAAATTTTTCGATAAAAAAATGTCTCCGGCGAAGCCGGATTTCTCCATACAATGCTGGCTCGCTATCGCTCGCCAGAAAGAAATCGACACCTGAATGGGGTTTAACATCTTAAAACAGTTGGCTGAATGGGGCCGAATAGATATAAGCCAGGGAAAGAGAGAAACGAAGAGAAAGATACAAAAAATCCGGTGACCCCCCTTAAGATTGACTCCATCCCATATTGGAATCGTATTAGTTGTTGTACTCAGGGGGGATGGTTGCTTTTTCTGGTCCCCTTTCTCCCTCATGTTTATCCCCGTTAGTTTTGAGATTTTATGACGTTCGGCTCATTAGTTTGGCGATTTTAAGACCTTTCGCCCCCAAATCTTTGTTAATATTAAGACTTTTCGTGTCATTTAGGTGTCATATATTTTAATAGCGAGCGATAGCGATTATGTAATTTAAGAGGAACCGACCTTTGGCCAGGACATTTTCCTATCGAAAAAAAAAGATCAATCATCCAGATTAATTCATTGGGTAAAGGTGGTATCACACGAGCGCATTTTCCGGCAATTTTCGATGAGCAAGTTTTTTTTCTCGTACCAGTTTGAGGTGTTTTCCTATTGGGATCGGAAACTAGATCGAAGGTAGTTTATTCCTTATGGAACTTACATTTTGAAGCTGCCAGACTACAATTGCCCATAAGAATTGACGGAAAAATCGCTCGTGTGACACCGCCTTAAGCCAGGCATCAGCCGTAAGACCCAGCCAAACTCTTCATCTCTGTTATCAATTAAAATTTCAAACTTGCAAACTAAACAAACAAACAAAACTGGGACGATACAAGATAAAGGTAAAATAACTTTATCAAAATACAAGATAAAGGTAAAATAACTTATCAAAATCGCTGTGTGGAAATAAAGCTTACTAAAATAAAATGCATGAAAGATATCAAGGTAGAGTAATATCTTGTAGTGCTGTGAAAAGCATTGTACGACATGAGCTGGACGCAACCTCTGGCTCACCGGGTGGACACACCATTACAACCGGAAATGTGTGTGTGTGTACAGCCTAATCGGCATGATTCCCATTGCTCAAGGGGGGTCACCGGCTTTTGTTTTTATCTTTCTCTCCTTTTCTCTCTTTCCCTGGCTTGTATCCATTCGGCCCCATTCAGCCAACTGTTTTAACTTTTAAGACGTTTATCCCCATCCAGGTGTCGATTTCTTCCTGACGAGCGATAACGAGCCAGCATTGTATGGAGAAATCCGGCTTCAACGGAGGCATTTTTCTATCGAACAATGTATAAATTTAGCTTGCTGTCAAAACAGAAATATATATATATAATATATATATATGCTGGATCGCTACCGCTCGCCAGGAAAATATTGACACCTGGATGGGGATAAACGTCTTAAAACAGTAGGCTGAATGGATACAAGCCAAAGAGAGAGGGAAAGAGAAAAAAGCGAGGTGGGGTCCCTTAATAATAGCCTATGCCGGATTTTTTTTTTCTTTTTTTACGGGGTATTGCTCTATTTGATCGAGGCTACCATGTATATCAGAATGATTACAATTGTACACATTTACTAAGCTAAAGTAACATCAGTACTTACACCAGTGGATTGGCTCGAATAATATTTCTATCATTTCGTTTAGTTGTTGCAGAAACGAATTTCAAGCTATTTGTGTTCATGGCGACGTGTAATGTTAATTTTACGCATATAATATATGTAATTCCAAAAGTAAGCCTGAAGCTCTACTCTATATAGGACATGAGTACCATTTTGAACAGTATCAGTACGGTACGGTAACTCGTTCAGTAAAGTAAAACAATTTTACATCAATGCATTGATAATTACAAACCAAATACCGCATGCACCTATAAATTCACTGACATCTGATTGCATTCCCCATTGTCTCCATAAATCGGACGAGTTCATTATAATGTATAAGAATGTTATACTCGACAGTTACCTCAGAATTTATGGGTGAATAATTTAGCAGTCACAGCTCGAAGGTTAGGCTACTTTACATTGTTGACCTCAATAGCCAGAATGTACCGTATATAAATGTGTTTAACACAATAAAGTACCGGGGACGTCCTTTTCATCATATTCTGGCAACTATTAGATGATATTATTCAGCTTGGGAAGGACCTCTATCTATAATAGTGCTTCAAACTATCTCAACCAACCCTTTTAACTACCACAGAGCCTTCGTAAGCTGCATGATATCGTCTAAATAAATATATACCACCGGTATATAGAATAAATTACAACACACGTCGCTGGTACTCAAAGGGTTGACTAAATCAATTAACACAAATATTAGTTAATAATGAAAAGTGGCAATCTTACCGTACTATTAGGACAAAGTATATTTTAAATAACTAGGCTATTTGTATTTGCTGGGAATGATTGTAAGAATGCGATATCGTTGTGAATCCATCCATATTATAATGGCATTGCCATATCAAGCTAAGGTATAGTTTTGCTTTGTAATATATACCCGGTACTAAAGTATAAATTGGAGGGTTGAGAGCGGTCACCCTTCTTTTGGACAGGTTGAATGGGAACTTACAGCAAGAAGGGAAGATACTAGAGGAAAGACAGGTAGAAAAGCTTGCGGCTGAGTCAGTATGAAAGAACAGTTTTTGAGTAGCCTATAGTACAACAGGAGGAACACCATCTGGTCCGTACACTACCGGTATTTTCGTATTTAGCCCTGATAAGGCTGATAAAGCAGTTCTAAAGTACATCCTAAAAAGCGATTAAAATATTAAGCAAAAGCAAAATTATGTCAATATAAAAATAAAAATATACATAAATACATATTTTTTGTATATTTATACTTGATATTGACAGACAACTTGAATTTAAAGGCGATAGTAGGGTTGGGTGGTGGCTGATAACTACCGTGTTTGATGGAGGAGCAATAATGGTTTGGTGGTTCTCACAGGTAGGCCTGCCACGGTAGCCTTATCCGTTTCTTAGTCATTAATGTGTGACTTTAACCTCATGACACAGGGACAAGTGGCTTATTTTTACACTCTTGGTAATGCACTATATTGACGAAAATTAGGGCACGGTGTGAAACAAGCTGTCAAAATATCATACTGATCCAACGATCTGTCAAGTTATTCCCGAAAAACGATGTAACACGGCCTCTGAAACCCATAGTAGTTGACAGTTTATCCCAAGTTCCTAACACATCTTAAAATTCACAATTATTTCACACAACATAATTTAGGTAAGACGAAAATAAATACATATAAATAAATACGGTACATATAAATAAATACATATAAATAAATACATATAAATAAATACGGTACATATAAATAAATACGGTATATATAAATAAATACATATAAATAAATACGGTACATATAAATAAATACATATAAATAAATACGGTACATATAAATAAATACATATTATAAATAAATACATATAAATAAATACGGTACATATAAATAAATACATATTATAAATAAATACATATAAATAAATACGGTATATATAAATACATATAAATAAATACGGTACATATAAATAAATACGGTATATATAAATAAATACATATAAATAAATACATATTATATAAAAACATATTATAAATAAATACATATAGAGTAATGTCGGCCAATAGTACGGTACCAGCTTTCTTCAGATCACTTATTGGCAAGAAGTTTAGTAATGACAATAAAACCTGATGCATTACAAATGAACCAAGTCTCCTTAACAGCAATTCTCGCTGCAGGATTCACGAGGGAACTTGTTAAGAACATAAGTACATAAGAAAATGGGAGTCTGCAAAAAGTCGATTAGCCAATACAAGGCAGATCCCTGTCACGCCCAAGCCCAATTACAAGGCCCAACTCACTAATACCTTGAGTACTGACCCCACCAAAACGGTCAGAGATTAACACAAGATTACGGGGGTCTGCTGAGCGCCGATTGGCCCAGACCTGGTAGATCCCCCTCACACCCAAGTACCCAACCCATCTCTTCCATATGCCTATCTAATTTTATCTTAAAGCTCCCTATCGTTCTTGATCCCACTATATCACTTGGTAGCCTATTCCACCCATCTACAACTCTGTTACCAAACCAATATTTGCCTATATCTTTTCTAAAACGAAATTTATCTAATTTTAAACCATTTGATAAAAGAATGCTTGATGTAAAAAAATTAAGCATCAAACTATGGTAATTTTTATGCAAGGATGGAGGACTATGCAGATAAATTACCACTTCAAGAACATTCAGGTCACCGGACAACTCAACAATACCATTTCAACCAGTAGGCTAGACCATTTCAACCAGAAAACCACCTCAATCAGCTGACCACTTCAACCGGCAGACCGCTTCAATCAGAACACCATTTTAATTATTATTCCACTTCAACCAGAATATGATTTAATTTAGTAGACCATTGAACCAGTAGACCACTTCAACCAGACTCCAGTAGACCACTTTAACCAATCAGCCAATTGATAATTATTTAGAAAAGGCTCGCCGCGTTATTATAAATAATTTATTAGGGACAATACGGGTCTATGGAATCCTTATATATACTACTCATGCATAATCCACTGTGGGAGAAAACAAAATGATCACATAATTATAGGCTAGCCTATATTACCGGTGCCCAATATAGGCTATGGGCCATAAGGCTAAAGATTGTACCGTATAGCCTATGACATAATTAATTCATTATGTTGTGTATTAAGCAAAACTGTTTATAATATTATAATTAACATTACTCAATTTCCTTACACAATTTAGTATCCCTGTGTCAGTTATCTTAAGTATGTTATAATTTTCCGCCAAATTTACTCATTTTGATGAATGTAAGCAAAACCCTTTATAAGCTCCTCCATGACAAATATATCTATATAATGTTTGTTATTCTTTCTTGGACTATTTCAGGGAATTTACAATCAATTATATAATGTATATACCAGTCATCAGTAGAATTATAGTCAAAGTCAGGGGAGAAAAGAAATTCCCGTTTGGTAACCGTCTTCCAACTTGTTTGAGTTGGTGCATTCTTGTGGTGAATAGCTAAATGATATATAATGATGCTAAAACCAACAGACTTCATTGTAAAACAGTAAAATAAATTGTATTTACCTATTTTCTAAACACAAACCTAAATGAAACACAAGTATTAGCAGTCAGCTGATGAAATACATGGTTGTAGCCGAGCGTATGGAACGAAACAGTAGCGGAGGACCGGGAGGAAGGAGGAGGATGTTAGATAATATAGGCCTACCATATATCTCCCATATAAAGCAATGTTGTTATGTCACATGTGTATAGGTTTGTAGTACAAGGCACATGTGAACAATGAGCACCCTGAACATAGGTGTAAAGGAACATTATTGTAGAGAATATACGAAAATAACGTAAAGGGAGGGAAAGTGGAGGAAGATATCCCGTGTGGGGCGCGGTCTTTAAACGAGTTTGAATTCCTTGGCCTTCCTCAACATTATTTTTGTATTTTCTTTACAATTATCTTCTTTACACCTACGTTCAGGGTGCTCATCGTTCACATGTGCCTAGTACTGCAAACCCATACACATGTGACATAATAACATTGCTTTATATGGGAGATATATGGTGTATTATCTAACACCCTCCTTCCTCCACAACGGTTTCGTTCCTTCGCGAGATACTCCTCCCCTTTCCCTCCCTTCACATAATTTGCGTATATTTTCTACAATAATGTTCCTTTATACCTATGTGTAGGGTGCTTATTGTTCACACGTGCCTTGTACTACAAACCTATACACATATGTGACATAACAACATTGCTTTATATGGGAGATATATGGTATATTATCTAACATCGTCCTCTTTCCTCCCCTTCCTCCGCTTGTTTCGTTTCATACGCTCGGCTACAACCATGTATTTCATCAGTTGACTGCTAATACTTATGTTTCAATAGGTTTGTGTTTAGAAAAAAAGGTAAAGACAATCTATTTTACTGTTTTAAACTGAAGTCTGTTGGTTGTAGCATCATTGTATATCATTTAGCTATTCACTACAAGAATGCGCTAACTCAAACAAGTTGGAAGACGGTTGCCAAACGGGAATTTCTTTTCTCCCCTGACTTCGAGTATAAGTAGATGTTGAGTGGTACTTGAAAAGTAGACAGAATGGATAAAAAACACCATCTGAGGAGGAGCACTTTGTTGACAGCGTTCCGCAGATAGCTTCATCAGGTCACTATGAAGTGACCTGATGAAGCTATCTGCGAGGCGTTGTCGGTGGGGTGCTCTTTCTCAGATGGTGTTTTTTATCCAAATAAGTAGATATTAGAACTCATCTCACTTGGCTAAATTACCCGACTCGTCGATCTGACCTGGTCAGGTAAAGGTATCGAGAGATAATGAATACCCAGATCGATGGATATATTGCTAGCGAAAATAAATAAATATGCATTTCACATAATGTTGACTATCGGATTTCAATGTATTACATGCCGGTATGTCCACGTTAAACTCTTAAAATCTTAATTTTGTGTAAGCCTTAACTACAAAAACTACTTTAAGATCCTGTTCATAATAAAAAAACATCTACTGGATTGTATTATTTCCTTACAACTTGTATGTACACATTCTTATACAATGCATCTAACTCGAACTTCAAACTTGTCTGACTATTAGGCTAAGCGAATTGAAGTTGACTGCAAATAACAACAATATGGGTTGATAGGTATACATCTACAATACACATACCGATAACATACCGAGTTATGTTAACCACCACCACCACCACAATAACTACCACAACCACCACCACAATAACTACCACAACCACAATAACTACCACAACCACCACCACAATCACTAATAATAATCTTCTGGTTACTTATAAAGCGCCCGTATCTCCTCCTTCGAGGATTCACAAGCGCTTGGCTTTCTTTAGTCTACCAGAGACCATCACCCATCCCCCTTGCTTATGGGGAGATGGTAACCGCCGGCTATAATCCCAGAAAAACTGTTCAATCTGAGCGGGGATTGAACGAGACCTTCAAGATGGGAATCAGGCACGCTATCAACTGAGCCAGCCGGACGGAATACACTGTCAACACTGGTCATAATCCTCTTAATGGGTTACTAAAGATAGTTATTATGTATTTCCTTCCTAGACGTCCTTACTAAGCTGCATTAAATCGTCCAATAATAGCCAGAACATAGTGAAGGAACGCGTTATAGTATCCTGAAGGGGTTACTTATAGCACCCATATTTCTCACCTTATTTCAGCCTCTTTCCTTCCCATTCTCCTCTCAGCCCGTCCGCTATTCGTCAAATACCACCTCAGTCTCTTTCCGTACTTCTGGCACTCGAATATCGCGCACAAATAAAAAGAAATAACAGCGGGAAGAGCAAAGCGTCTTTACTGAGTGTCACCGTCTCTGGGAATCAAGCGAGAGTCTATAGTCCTCCACCTGGACACTTATACACAATAAAATAAATATCCGGCTTAAAAATCAACTAAACAATACAAACGTTAACTCAATATCATAATGTTGTTTATGGGAAGTGAAAATAATTATAAGGACCACCTAGAGTTAAATATGGAAGGTTATTTGATACCCTCTCCAGGTGGGTTCCCGGATGTCACGCGTTTCCCGCCAAGACCTTGGAGCTCTCGTTTTCTGTGAACATTTATAATTTTGCTTGATCTGAATATAGGATTATACTGTATCATATACACTAGCGAGGTTATATATACCGATATGTATATACAGTATATATTATATATACTGTGTGTATATATATATATATATATATATATATATATATATATATATATATATATATATATATATATATATATAATTATATTATATATATATATATAGAGAGAGAGAGAGAAAGAGATAAAGAGAGAGAGAGGAGTATATTGGGAGACAGCCTACCTTGTATTATGCAGCCCCTCGGTGATGATAGGCCTAATGATGATGATGATGATGGTTGTTCAGTCCTCCCTGCCAAACTATCTTCTCACTGCACACATTTACTGCTTCCAACACGAACTTATCAGCACAAGTATATTCCACTTCCAGAATCCAGTACACCTTACATGTTTACCCAAGTCCTATCTCACAAACAACTAGAGTAATCGAGCTAGTATTTCTACCGTTTGGGAAGAGTCAGTCAAGGAATAGATGTGGGAAGTGTACAGCCCATTTGCTCTAGCCCTCTATGCGTTACTGAGGATAGAGGTAATGATGTCTCGCCTACTTACAGCGAATAGACTATAGTACACAAATGTATAGGACTTTTCCGGTATAGTTAAGCAGCCTACTTATGATATAGGCTAGGCGTCTGGGTGATTATAAATATCTTTGCTTTTTGGTACGATGCATTAATTTTACTTTGTTTAATTATTTGAATATTAAGCACAACTATATTATAGTATATCTATCGTATGTAATTTATTATGCACATCACACTTCCATGGTTTTTGAAATGTTGGTATAATTGTCCAATTTACAATAGCTACTTAACCATAAGCATTAAGCCCAAAATAGAAGCGTGTCACCATATACACATCTTTATCAATGTTGTTTCTGATGTATACGAAGCACTAACACTATTCACATATAAAGCCGGTGTGTGAGAGAGCGAGGAAGTCCGACGTGTTTAGAGAGACAGGGAGCTGCAGGGCTGCCGTCGTGTGCCTGGCCGTGGTCGGACCAGAAGTGAGGCTGATCTTGCTGAAATTTGCTTGCTCGGTCCGCCACCTACTCCCACACCACCACCACCACCACCACCTTCATTATCACTGCAACGTATATTACCACCACCACTACTGTTACTACTACCTTTACTATCAATACCACCACTAATATTACCACTGCCAACTACATTACCACCACTGCTAATCTGCTATCTCTATTACCAACATTTACTACATCGCCACAGCGATTTTTTTTTTTTTTTTATAACTGTGTTCGTACATTTTTTTTTTTTTTTTTTGCAAGTTTTACATTATAGTACCTCTCATATACCTTGATTACCACCACCACCACCACCACTACTATCGCTGACAACTATATTACCACCATTACTATCATTGCCACCTACACTACTACTACCACCACCACCACCACCAATACTACCACTTCCAGCTATATTTCCTTCCCTCCCGGCCACCTACATCACCACCACCACCACCTCTAACACAACCACCACTACTACCTCCATCATGACTGCTATTATCGGCTCCCCCACCACCATTGTAATCCCCACCAGCATCACCATGACCACAAACAACCTCACTACTTCTAATGAGCATGTCCCCGGCTGTTTTCAATTCCACAGGACTGTCCATTTCATCGGCGCTAGCTCTGAGTATGTTTGGCAGAGGGAAAGTCAGGGATGGAGGAAAGTCGTAGGAACGTTGGTCTACTAATAAACCTATCTCTCTCTCTCTCTCTCTCCCCCCCCCCCCCCCACCCCAACATACCCTATCCTACATTACGTTAATCTACCCGTTCCTAATTAACCCACACCATCATTATTGTTGCCAATTAAGCTACTAACCCGTTAGTAATGGTGGAATCACTTGTGAACTCCACCATTACCAGCGTATTTGCTGCAGGATGGCGCAGAATTTGGTTACCCACTCAGCTGGTGTGTTGCGGGGACGGCCCAGTCAACTGGTGCAGGAGATGTCAGACACGAGGGATTCCACACCTCATACTGCTACTGATATTAAGATGATACCACGCTTGTTACTGATTATGTATTAATATTTACAGGATGTTTTATTTGCTTGGTCGGTGTAATTATACTACAACAATGATTCAAAGTGGTGTCCTTGCTGTTCGATACAAATCTCGCATCTTGCAACCACTGACTAAGTTTACACATATTTGTGTGTGTATAGAAGATAAATTGTTCACCAATGTTATTCCTGAGATCATCCAGGTTACGTGGTTTCATACTGTAAACTCTTTAACCCCTTCTGTACCAGCAACGTCTTTTTAATAATATTCTTGCTATATTTAAACGATTTTGTGCAGTATGAGAAGGATCCGTGGTAGTAAATAGGGTTAAGTGAGATAGTTCGAAGCCTATTAATTGCTGGAGTCCCTTTTTAAACTAAATAACATTGTCTAATAGTAGCCAGAATAAAGCTAAAAGGACGGCACCGGTACAGTAGGGGTTAATGGTACCCCACATAGAGAAATAACAAAAACTAACCGAGCAAGTTGGGAGATCGTCGTCTAACCACGGATATTTTCGGAGCAACAACAATTTATTTGGCGTAGTAAATGATGCAATTCCATATTTGCAATAAAGCATACCTTGGCATACAATTGGGTAATATAATTGGTATATAGAAATCTTAAAAGAATATGTATATAACTTATGCTACAGTTTTCGGCAAATTGTATGGTATGCCGTACGTGTGACCGTAGAAAACCGTACATAGGCTACTTAAGGTGGCCGGACAACTCAACCAGTAGACCATTTCAACCAGTAGCTCTCAACCAGTACCAAATCAACCAATACGGTTAGGCTAGGTTAGTACTATATTTTAGCACTGGTTTGGTTGGTCTTGGTTGATTTGGCACTGTTTGAGAGCTACTGGTTGACTTGGTCTACTGGTTGAGATGTCCGGGAACCGTTAATTACATTATGAACATTGCACTTCCCTATATCATCTCTGACGTCGAACTTTCATAATTGTAAGCACATATCCTTGTTATTAAAAGTCATGTAACTCAAGAACTTACATTACTAACTATAGTATAGTTAATAAAACCTTTCTTGCTCAAAAACCTTTCTTGCTTGTATGATTGTCTGATACAAGTGGGCTGTCTGATATTAATTTATGCAAATAATAAATTGGCGTAAACAGTTGGTACAGATTAGTAGTAAAAGAATAGCGTAATTAATAATCGGAAACAAATATAGCCTACCTCAGAAGTTAATGTGTTATTGTTTTTAAGAAAGTTAACAGTGGTGACAGTAGCGCATAGCCTACTAATAGTTCTCCGATGACAATTATGTAGTAGTCTATTATTTCGCTTATTTACCAGTAGGCTACTCCTATATTTGTACCTCATAAATAACATGGTGATTAAGAAACTTACGGAAGTTACAGTTTGGCATTACATATCAGTGAAAACATTACATAAGCAAATACGCTCTTTTCCTTTTTAACCTTTTCTGGCTAACATACAGTAGACACTTTTTAATAGGATATGACTATTATCATAACTAAGTAGTTTTGTTATTGCTAAAATAACTCCTGCTTGTTTTGTTATCAGTTCTTGCACTTTAGTCGTCCCTAGACGAATTATTTAACTCGAGAAGGGCTTCTCATAGGCTTACCCAGTGCTATGTGTTTAGTAATATTATATGAGAGGTTAACTTCAATTACATTGCATCAGGAAGCTTTGTAAAACTGTACAAATAAATAGTAGGCTAGAGGAATATGCTATTGTAATTACTTCTGAACATTGTACAGTGGCTATATCCAACTGGATTCGGTAGTGACTACTTTCTTTAGCGGCAGTCTGTGTGAGTTATGTGGCTGCCCATCGTCACTTTCCTTGGCAGTGCAACTTATCGCACATCAATCCAGATGAATAATTTTGTTATATCTTAAATTACAGTTGATCAAATAGTTTAACTAATGTGTTCACATTAGTGTTGTACTATGTGAGATTTATAAAGACTAGAATTAGGCTTCTTGCTCTTGGTGCAATATAGCTACACGACTGCCAGATGTACGTAGAATTAAATCTTCGGTATCATCTACGTGCTTGTGTGATAGGGAAACCACGGTATTGTCGTCTAAACTATGAACGAAGGTCCAGAAACCACGAACAAATGGCCATGTGTGATAACCCCTTTAGGTAACGTTATGGTTCTCGTAAGTTCTGGGTAATCATCTGCATTCACTGTTTGGTGGAAAATAAAGTAAGGTGCAATTATTCCGCTTGGCCAAAAACCAAACCAAACCAAACTGTCACACCAGACCCTAACCGCTGCAACTCAAAGAGGGCTAGAGCAAATGGGCTGTACATTTTCTCATCTATTCCCTGGCTGACCCTTCCCAATTGGTAGAAATATTAGCTGGATTATTTTATTCGTCTGGGAGTTATAGAGGTTAATATTCAAGAGTGGATCTACTTATTTGGAACAGGGTATAGTTGACTTCACAGCACTTGACACATAGGCTTGTGCAGTCAGTTACATGTCATCAACTGTCATTGTTCTAGTTAGTTAATATACGACTTCAGAGGCTATCAACCCTTCTGGATAATTAAGCCAGCACACTGTAAGTAAAAAAAAACAAAAAACAAAAAACGTCAGAAATGGAGCCTCTTTTCGGTAATTCCAATCCTGTCCTCGTTGTTTTCCGTCTACCACTTCGTGTTGTGTCAGTCTTTTCGAACCTGTTCACAAGTTTACGGTAAGTGTGTCTCGATACCTGGGAACTTACCACTAAATGCTGCGACGATCATAGCACAGTTCTTATTCATTTACCAGTATTCTCAAACCAGGAATACCCGTTGATCTGTCTTTTTATCTCTCTGTTCAGTTTTCACCTGCGAATAAAATTACTTTATAATGACACAAATTGTTATGTTTTGTGCTAAGAGGCATTTACCTTTAATACGACGTAGTCACCCATGTTTTACTGGCCAATGGTAGATGATTTTGTTCAGATTGGGAGGAAACTCTTGAGGAATGGCTGATAACTTTAGACTTTCACAGACTATTCCTAAACTGAATATAACCTTCTAATTATAGCCAGAATTAAATTAAAATAGGCATCATCGTAATCAGAGGGATACAGAAAATAAAAATTAAAAATAAAATAAATAAATAAATACATCAAAATCAGTGGGTTCAGCCCAAGCCAGAGCCTAAATTGATCGAATATTTTCGGAAAATATCAATTTCAAGGTCACACTACCGTGTATCACAGCGACTGAAAAAAATTACAAGTGACAACATTATCACGGTAAAGAGACGGGAATTAAGTGACAAGTGATTTTCCCTACACCAACAAATATAGCAAAAAATTTCATTTTCACGAATTAATAGTTAACCATAGCATTAGTTGTCATTGCGTTTCAGCATAATGCAAACGTTCAGATTAAAAAAGTATAATGGTTTAGAAATGCAGTAAATAAGGAGATCCCTGGGCCGACTCCGCAACACACAAGATACCACTACCACTACCACTACCATCCCCCCCCCCCCCCTCCACACCCTCCCCACCATCAACCTCGTGGAGATTATGCCGCGTTTGGACAGTATACTTTGGCTATCATTCGACGATTTTATACTGCTTAGGAAGGATCTGTAGGAATCGGAAGAGTAAAGACAATAACCATTAAGCTTCTGACTTTCATATACCCTTCTTAATTTGAATAGTATAGTCTAATAATAGCCGGAAAAGAGAACGGAAATACGTTATGGTATCTTGAAAGGGTTAAGGGGGGTCATCTGCTTTTTGTTCTTTCTTTTCTTCCTCTCTCTGGCTTGTATCCATTCGGCCCCATTCAGTCTACGGTTTCAAGACGTTTATCCCCACACACACACACACACACACTCTCTCTCTCTCTCCCTTCTACTCAACTATCGTCAGCTCATCACCGCAAAACGCCTCCACCACCACGATCATCATTACCGTCATAACTTCATCACCCAACCCTCCCGCAATTTTTCGGCGCTTCTTGGATACAGCAATCACCATCGATAAAATGTACAGTTGCCCACATACGTTCTGTTCCTCGTCGTGACCTTACGTATTATATCTTTACACCAACCAACCTCACCTCCAAACTCAATCAATGAGATCAACAAATACATGTGGCACTCCAAGGACTCGAACCCAGGACACTCACACCGAAACTCCGCGCACTCATGCACCACGCTATCAAGACAGTTAAAGAAATATGCACAAGCCTACGGTTTATTATGCAATATCGAAGCCTGCATATAATCTTGTATGGCAGTAAAGTCAGTATGAATGAATTGCGAGTGTGGTTTCTGTATATCGTCAGTTGAATAATCAGATAAAATACCACTGCATAAGAAACTACACTCGTAATTCAATCATGCGCATGTATATATCCATGTGTAGGATCTCGGAGAGGAAAGGGAACTTATGAGGGCAACTGTACATATTGGTCGCCGTCGTATTATAACAGCTCGAGTATTTTAAGGGGGAATGGTTAACTTTTTGGGTGATTTTTGCATGTATTCATTATTTTTTCTAGTTTCCTCCCTAGACCTCCATCAAATTTAAAAAGAAACATCCATTAGATCCCCCTTCTAGATCAATTTGTACATTTTTCGGTAGCAAAATTTCCCGGCCGAAGGCCGGTTCTTCCAATAATACAGGCTCACTATCATTCGCCAGGGGGGAAAAATGACACCTAAATAGCATGAAAGGTCTAAATATTGACGAAGAAATGTGGCGAAAGGTCTTAAAATCGACTAACTAATGGGGCAAACATCTTAACATCTGAAAACTAATGGGGCTAAACATGAGGGAGACAGTGGTCCAGAAAACCGGCCCATGTCCCCTTAAATACCTAGTCTTTCACGCCAAACTGTTCGTCTTTAACCCTTTCTATCAGAGGGTGAACCTTTATCATTCCCTTTGTTTCGCCCCATTTGTTTGGCGATTTGACGAAGGGGGGATTTAGAAAGATCACCCTCGGTTAGAAGGGGCTAATACCACCACCACCTTCAATTCACCACCCCAACATTTGTCCTCCTTTCCCCAAACTACCCCCACCACCACCTTCAATTAACTCCCCCCACATATTTTCCCTCCTTCCCTCAAACCACCAATACCATCACCACCTTAAATTCACCACCCCAACATTATTTCTGCTTCCTCCGAACTACCACCACCACCATCACCACCTTCAATTAACTCCCCCCAAATATTTGCCCTCCTTCCCTCAAACCACCACCACCATCACCACCTTCAATTCACCTCAACATTTTTCCTCCATCCCACAAACCACCACCACCACCACCACCTTCAATTCACCTCCTCAATATTTTTCCTTCCTCCAAACCAGCACCACCACCTTCAATCTCGTATTTTTGGCCGAACCTTAATAACGGCTGCCTCCACCACCACCACAACCACCACCACCACCTTCTCCAGACCCATGAAAACACCAGCTGCTCTCATACACTCACATTATTCTCTGCCACTCTTATCATTCTGTCACTCATAATTCTCTGCCACTCATATAGTTCTCTGCCACTCATATCATTCTCTGCCACTCATATAGTTCTCTGCCACTCATATCATTTTCTGCCACTCATATAGTTCTCTGCCACTCATATAATTCTCTGCCACTCATATAGTTCTCTGCCACTTATATCATTTTCTACCACTCATAATTCTCTGCCACTCATATAGTTCTCTGCCACTCATATCATTCTCTGCCACTCATATAGTTCTCTGCCACTCATATCATTCTCTGCCACTCATATAATCCTCTGCCACTCATAATTCTCTGCCACTCATATCATTCTCTGCCACTCATATCGTTCTCTGCCACTCATAATTCTCTGCCACTCATATAGTTATCTGCCACTCTTATCATTCTCTGCCACTCATATTATACTCTGCCACTCATATCGTTCTCTGCCACTCATATTGTTTTCTGCCACTCATATAGTTCTCTGCCACTCATATCGTTCTCTGCCACTCATATCGTTCTCTGCCACTCATATAGTTCTCTTCCACTCATATCGTTCTCTGGCAGTCATATCATTCTCTGCCACTCCTAATTATCTGCCACTCATATCATTCTCTGCCACTCATATCGTTCTCTGCCACTCATATTGTTCTCTGCCACTCATATAGTTCTCTGCCACTCATATCGTTCTCTGCCAGTCATATCATTCTCTGCCACTCATATACTGTAGTTCTCTGCCACTCACATTATTCTCTGCCACTCATAATTCTCTGCCACTCATATAGTTCTCTGCCACTCATAATTCTCTGCCACTCATAATTATCTGCCACTCCCATCATAATTACATCAGCTAATCACAGATCTCTTTAGTAATCAATTATATTAAGTATTATAGAGTTTCTCGGGAAAGTTTAAGGGGAGATGGGCCATTTTTATGGTCCCCCTTCTTCCTCATGTTTAGCCCCATTAGTTTTCAGATTTTAAGACGTTCGGCCCCTTAGTTTGGCGATTTTAAGACCTTTCGTCCCATTTCTTTGTCAATATTAAGTCTTTTCGTGTTATTTAGGTGTCGATTTTTTCCTGGCGAGCGATAGCGAGCCTGTAATTTAAGAGGAATTGGCCTTTGGCCGGGACATTTTTCTATCGAAAAATGTACAAATATATCTTGAAGGAGGGTCTTGGGCGGGTGTTTTTAAAAGCTTGCTGGAGGTCTGCGGAGGAAACTAAAAAAATAGTAAAAAAGATACATAAATGAGCCAATAAATACCCCCATCCCCCCCTTAATGGATTAATCCATTTTGCCCCGGCATGTAATATAATAACCAAGTTGACCGATAGCTTCATTCAATCAGGCTTGTCAAAATTACTGTTATTCCTAAAAGTTCGTAGCTTTCTGAACGCGATTTCATGTTTTGGGGGACTGTGTGTGTGTGTGTGTGTGTGTGTGTGTATTTTTTATATACTCCAACTACTCCCTCTCGGGCATAGGCTGAGAACCTGTGATGGTGGTGGAAGTGGGAGTGGTGAAGGTGTTGATGGTGGTGGTGGAGGTGAGAGTGGAAGCCTCATTAACACAAAGCCTGGTTCCACAAAAAGTGCTACTGGATGAAACTAGATGTTCTTGAATATGTAATGATGGTGTTAATCTTTTATGTATGCTAAATCCTGTTCTGTCCTTCTCAGTCATGATTTAGTAAGTTTCGGGCAAAATGAAATTCTTTAAGGGGGGTCACCGGCTTTTTTTTTTATCTTTCTCTCCTTTTCTCTCTTTCCCTGGCTTGTATCCATTCGGCCCCATTCAGCCAACTGTTTTAAGACGTTTATCCCCATCCAGGTGTCGATTTCTTCCTGGCGAGCGATAGCGAGCCAGCATTGTATGGAGAAATCCGGCTTCACCGGAGACATTTTTCTGTCGACAAATTTACAAATTTAGCTTGCTGTCAAAACAAAAATATATATATGCTGGCTCGCTACCGCTCGCCAGGAAAATATTGACAACTGGATGGGTGTAAACGTCTTAGGCTGAATGGGGCCGAATAGATACAAGACAAAGAGAGAGGGAGAAAAAGAGAAAAAAAAAAGCGAGGTGGGCTCCCTTACTGATAATATTACCGAGTGGAATTATTGATATACATTTTGTTTTTCTTTTACAACCTTCATAATTGTGTATTATCTTAAGTCTTATACTTTCCACAAAACTGATTTATGTAACATAATTATGATAACACATACAATGCTATCTTTAAATTTCTCAATAACTTGATTAAATTAATTACTCGATAAAATATACTTTAAAAAGTAGACAACATGAAAATAAACCCCATGTGAGGAAGAACACTTTATTGGATAAAGTGCTCTTCCTCACATGGTGTTTATTTTCAAAATAATTACTCATCGTAAAACAATAAATAAGCTATCGATTAATCACTACACAAATTTAGCTATACTGGACATAAAACTGAATAATTAATGTAAGATTCCCAGCTACTAATACTATCTCAATTCACCTTCTGGCTCCTTCCTAAGCTGAATAAAATCGTTTATTGATAAACATACTGCATGGAAGAAATAAAGTCCTATACTGAATGGGTTAACAATTTTACTTAATATATAACCCTATACGTTTATAACCCTATACGTTTATAACCCTATACGCTTATAACCCTATACGCTTATAACCCTATACGCTTATAACCCTATACGTTTATAACCCTATACGCTTATAACCCTATACGCTTATAACCCTATACGCTTATAACCCTATACGCATATAACCCTATACGTTTATAACCCTATACGCTTATAACCCTATATGCTTATAACCCTATATGCTTATAACCCTATATGCTTATAACCCTATACGCTTATAACCCTATACGCATATAACCCTATACGTTTATAACCCTATACGCTTATAACCCTATATGCTTATAACCCTATATGCTTATAACCCTATATGCTTATAACCCTATATGCTTATAACCCTATATGCTTATAACCCTATATGTTTATAACCCTATACGCTTATAACCCTATATGCTTATAACCCTATATGCTTATAACCCTATATGCTTATAACCCTATACGCTTATAACCCTATATGCTTATAACCCTATACGCTTATAACCCTATATGCTTATAACCCTATATGCTTATAACCCTATACGTTTATAACCCTATATGCTTATAACCCTATATGCTTATAACCCTATATGCTTATAACCCTATACGCTTATAACCCTATATGCTTATAACCCTATATGCTTATAACCCTATATGCTTATAACCCTATACGCTTATAACCCTATATGCTTATAACCCTATATGCTTATAACCCTATATGCTTATAACCCTATATGCTTATAACCCTATATGCTTATAACCCTATACGCTTATAACCCTATACGCTTATAACCCTATATGCTTATAACCCTATATGCTTATAACCCTATATGCTTATAACCCTATATGCTTATAACCCTATATGCTTATAACCCTATATGCTTATAACCCTATATGCTTATAACCCTATATGCTTATAACCCTATATGCTTATAACCCTATACGCTTATAACCCTATATGCTTATAACCCTATATGCTTATAACCCTATATGCTTATAACCCTATATGCTTATAACCCTATATGCTTATAACCCTATATGCTTATAACCCTATATGCTTATAACCCTATATGCTTATAACCCTATACGTTTATAACCCTATATGCTTATAACCCTATACGCTTATTTCTCTCCAGCTGACGGTAACTCGAATCCCTTAGCAGCTGATTTATCGATACTTAATAGAAAAATATGAAACTACTGTCTCTGTATCTTAGTTATATCAAGTTTTAATAATTACCACCGTATTTCACAACAAAAAGATCAAAATAACAGACATTTGGATGGAAACTTTGCAATCGACAGTCAGCTGAACTTATACCGACGATAGTGTCTGTGCGTAAGGGAGGCGAGCATTAGAGGAGGAGGTATATTAGCGCCCCATCAGCCAGCCACTACCACCTCCTTCCGCTTCACTAATAAGGCCGCATTATCTGCTAAACCAACCACCTCATGAACCGTTACCCTCATGCAAACACTACCACACTCACACACTCTCTCTCTCTCTCTCTCTCTTAATTTGTCGATTTGAATACCTTTCATCTCATTTCTATATCAATATCAAGACCTTTCGTGCCATTTAGGTGTCGATTTTTTCCTGGCGAGCGATAGCGGGCCTGTATTTCTAAGAGAAACCGGCCTTCGGCCGAAAAAAAATTCTATCGAAAAATGTACAAATTAATCTTGAAGGGGGATCTAATGGATATTTGTTTATGCTTGATGGAGGTCTAGGGAGGAAACTAAACAAATCATTAATATATGAAGTAATTGACCAGAAAAGCGACCCATCTTCCCTTAATAAGTATGCATATATTTACCGTAGTGTCTGTGCGTAAGGGAGGCGAGCATGAGAGGAGGCGGTATATTAGCGCCCCACCACCTCCTTCCGCTCCACTAATGAGGCCGCATTATCTGCTAAACCAACCACCTCATGAACCCTTACCTTCATGCAAACACAATTTTCGCCACATTTCCTACAAGTTTAGCAGTTTTTAGAGTAGTGACACATACGGCCTACATAAATACAGCATATATCTCCAACACACACACATCTATTCTGTCACATTTCCTGCACTTCCTAAAGAGATACTACACAATAAATAAACGTCTTAAGGGGAGGTATTTAGTTTGTTCCCTAGACCTCCATCAAGCTTAAAATTACACCCCCTTGAGTCCCTTTCATGATAAATTTGTAAATTTTTCGGTAGAAAAATGTCCCGGCCAAAGGCCGGTTCCTCTTAAATTACTGGCTCGCTATCGCTCGCCAGGATAAAATCGACACCTGAATTGCACGAAAGGTCTTAATATGGAGTGAAAGTTCTTAAAATCGCTAAACTAATGGGGCAAACGTTTTATAATATCAAAAGCAATGGGGTTAAACATGAGGGAGAAAGGGGTCAAGAAAAAAATCCCTCAAGTGGAGATCTCCCCTTAAAACAATTGGCTGAATGGGACCGAATGGATACAAGGCAGAGAAAGAGAGAAAAGGAGAGAACAAAAGCAGGCCACCCCCCTTAAAAGCGTGTATAAAGGACCTGCTGGCATCCTGCAAAAGATTCGAATTCTAACACTAGTAAAACCCGAGCCAAGGAAGATCATTAAATGGTCTTGTTCGTGAGGTTCATATGCAGCACAAGTAGAAACTCTCTCTCTCTCTCTCTCTCTCTCTCTCTATCTATCTATCTATCTGCGTGTGTGTGTATAGCTGGTTAGCTCGTACGATCGATCGATATAGATAGATAGATAAATAGATAGCTACATCGAAAGATCAATAGATAGATTAATAGATAGGTAGATTATTATTATTGTTTTCTTTTTCTTCTATATTCCAACTTACTCCCTCTCGGGCATAGGCTGAGAGCCTCTGTACTGTCAACCGTTCAACACGATGAAGCCTGTGAGGTCTTGTTCCAGTCTTGGGAGTGAGACATGTGAAGCATTTAGAGCTTGGTTGTCCACTCACGGCTCGAAACAGCCCCATCCCTGGAGCTGCCTCACCTTTGTGCCTCACTGTCTCACCCCCAAGACTCGGACCCTCACTCTCAGGACGCCATCTATTGAGCAATTCACTCACTAGGCATTGTCCTCCTGTAGCATATTTTGAATATGGGAATATTCATACAGTGCTATTTAATCAGGGAACACTGAGGGTATTTGTTTGGCGTTTCGGTGGGGTTTGTGGTAATGCACTGATACTAGGTACAGCACAAATTCGATTTCAATAATATCTTCCCATTGATACATCGGGGTTCGAACCCTGGTATATTTTTTACCAGTCAAGTGGTAGATCACTCCACCGAACCTAGATAGATAGATAGACAGACAGACAGATAGATAGAAAGATAGATATACAGAGGGAGTAAAAGCATAAAGATAGCACCACAAGATGAGGCCCCTGGGTAAGACAAGGGGCCCAGAATATAAGGTCGTGCAAGATCAGGTTAGATAAGACATTGAAAAAAAACAAAAAAAAACATGAAAAATGAAAATGAAAAACGGTATCGAGGAGGCGCTGAAATACGAGACAAAGGGAGAAGGGAGGAAAATTGGGAAAAAGAAAAGATCGTCGTAAGGGGAGATATCCACTTGAGGGACTTTTTTCTTGACCCCTTTCTCCCTCATGTCTAGCCCCATTGCTTTTGAGGTTTTAAGACGTTTGCCCCATTAGTTTGGTGATTTTAGGAATTTCCGCCCCATTCTGTCAATTTTAAGACCTTTCGTGCCATTTAGGTGTCGATTTTATCCTGGCGAGCGATAGCAAGCCTGTAATTTAAGAGGAACCGGCCTTCGGCCAGGACATTTTTCTACCGAAAAATGTAAAAATTTATCTTGAAAGGGGGTCAAGGGGGTGAAATTTTAAGATTGCTGGAGGAGTAGGAAACAAACTAGAAACCTGCCCTTAAGACATGGAGGGCACAAATATGCATATAAAGATCCTCGATTAAGTAACATGCATTATAAAACACATATTACAACGAAACTATAGTTCCAAATTTGCAATGGAGATAGGCTATTATATATTTGCAATGGAGATAGGCTATTATATATTTGCAATGGAGATACTGTAGGCTATTATATATTTGCAATGAAGATAGGCTATTATATTTTGCAATGGAGATAGGCTATTATATATTTGCAATGGAGATAGGCTATTATATATTTGCAATGGAGATAGGCTATTATATATTTGCAATGGAGATAGGCTATTATATATTTGCGTATTTGTGTTGTTTCTAAATTAATGGAACCTAAAATTGATATTATATTTTAAAGAAATAATAACACATAACATCCATAATAAAAATATTATTACATATATTAATAAACAATAACAAAATAATAATATAGTATTATTATACAAATATTATTATTACTTACAATGAAAATAGTTATAATTCTAATAGTTGGGCAAATAATAAATGATAATAACACTTCTAATATCAATGGTTGTGCCATTAAGGGGGGTCACCGTGTTTTGGTTTATCTTTCTCTCCTTTCCTCTCTTTCCCTGGCTTGTATCCATTCGGCCCCATTCAGCCAACTGTTTTAATACGTTTATCCCCATCCAGGTGTCGATTTCGTCCTGGCGAGCGATAGCGAGCCAGCATTGTATGGAGAAATCCGGCTTCGCCGGAAAAAAATTCTATCGAAAAATGTACAAATTTAGCTTGCTGTCAAAACAAATATATATACAGTATATGCGGAAAATATTTACACTTGGATGGGGGTAAACTTCTTAAAACAGTAGGCTGAATTTGGCCGAATGGATACAAGCCAAAGAGAGAAGGAGAGAAAGATAAACAAAGCGAGGTGGGCTCCCTTAATTGACAGTTCCCCCTCACACAGGCCAAAAGCGTGCCATAGAAAACGAGCACCCAAATCTCTCCTCTCATTATTGCAAGGGGAGATCCTAGGGGAACACACCTTTTCCCCTTTCAAGATCCAATGCGCGTTTCTTTTCTGTTTTTCGGCTATTAGTAGACTATTTTCTTCAGGTTAGGAAGGGTCTATGGAAGTCAGAGGGTTAAATGAGATCGTCTTTGCCCTTTATAATTCCCATATATCCCTCTTATACTGTACAAACGCGTGTGTATAAAAGCTGTCAGAAGGCATCACAATCTCCAAAGAGTTACCTGGGAAAGTAGCCTTGGTTGTAGAAATGGTTAATACGACCTCCTCATCACACCAGCTGATTCCAAACAAATATCGAATGGGACCTTAAGGGGGGTGACCTGTTTTTGTTCTGTCCTTTTCTATCTTTCTCTGGCTTGTATCCATTTGGCCCCATTCAGCCTACTGTTTTAAGACGTTTATCCCCATCCAGGTGTAAAAATTTTACTGGTGAGCGGTAGCGAGCCAGCATATTTTTTTATTTTTGTTTGACAGCAGGCTAAATTTGTACATTTTTCGATAGAAAAATGTCTCCGGCGAAGCCGGATTTCTTCATATAATGCTGGCTCGCTATCGCTCGCCAGGAAGAAATCGACACCTAGATGGGGATAAACGTCTTAAAATAGTTGGCTGAATGGGACCGAATGGATACAAGCCAGAGAAAGAGAGAAAAGGACAGAAATAACAAAAAACAGGTCACCCCCCTTAAGGGGTTATTTTATTGTATTATTTAATTTAATATTATAACTATTATTATATTTAGGTAGAAAATCGACATAATTGCCTTGGAATACTTAAACATATGCAAGCAATTGACCACTTGCGAGTTTCAGGCTATAAGGAAGTTGGAGCCGTAAACATTGATATTAAACATAAATGCAATAATAATGTAGGTTTCTAATGGATAAAAAGTATGTTGAATTGGGGTTTATGTATTTATATAAGCACTACAACTGCACACACACTCTCTAATATATACAGGGTGTCCCAGGAGGAAAGGGCATAACTTTGGATAATGATAAAACAAAATATTCTAAGCCTAAAATGTTCTATAAAAAATATTCCAAATCTCAACCAGTAAAGAGATATTGCATGTTGAAAATGGCATTTTCTTAAGTATTTCCCCATAAGGGTGGCCTAGCTGTCCTAGTACCTACCACACCTCCATCTAACTGCAGTTATTTTACCATGTTATTGTTAAGATATTATAATTCTGTAAGTTAGAAAATTATTATAGATATAATAGCTCACTTTGGACCAGTTGGAAACTATCCGACATGGAAGAGTCCATTATAGTGAGGCGGGGGAGGACACTATATAAAACCTTCAATATCTTTATACCGGTCGACATTTGGACTTTTTGTTATAGAACATTTTAGGCTTAGAATACCTTGTTTTATCATTTCCCAAAGTTATGCCCTTTCCTCCTGAGACACCCTGTACAAATCCAACGACATGAATATAGGTCCTCTGTTTACACTAGAGAGGGGACGGACATAATACAAGACGGTAATAGAGAGAAATAGATATATCTTAGTAAAATTATATACAGTTTAGGAAGAATCTGTGGGTATTATAGAGGGCAAAGACTATGTGAATTAAGGGGAGTTTGTTTAGTTGGTTCCCTAGACTTCCATCAAGCTTAAAATTACTCCCCCTAGACCCCCTTTCAATATAAATGTGTACATTTTTCGGTAGAAAAATGTCCCGGCCGTAGGCCGGTTCCCCTTAAATTACAGGCTCGCTATCGCTCGCCAAGAAAAAATCGACACCTAAATGGCACGAATGGTCTTAAAATTGACTTAAATGGGGCGAGGGTTCTTAAAATCGTCAAACTAATGAGGCGAACGTCTTAAAATCTCAAAAGCAACAGTGCTAAACATGAGGGAGAAAGGGGTCCAGAAAAAAATCCTCCAGGTGGATATCTCCCCTTAACCCCTCTGTCCTCCATACACCCTTCCTAATCTGAATATAATCGTCTAATAATAGCCAGAAAACAGAACAGAAATGCGCAATCGGAGCTTGAAAGGGTTGAAGGGAATCACACGCATAAAGTAAGTTGTTAGCATAGAAAACGTATACAATGAAGGGAAGGGGGAGCTACCAAAGAACAAATACTGGATATAACAAAGGAAAATAAAATAGATAAATAAATAAATATATAAATATGTAGACTAATTATGTATGTATATGAATTATGTAACGTTGAATATGTAGACTAATTATGTATGTATATGAATTATGTAACGTTGAATATGTAGACTAATTATGTATGTATATGAATTATGTAACGTTGAATATGTAGACTAATTATGTATGTATATGAATTATGTAACGTTGAATATGTAGACTAATTATGTATGTATATGAATTATGTAACGTTGAATATGTAGACTAATTATGTATGTATATGAATTATGTAACGTTGAATATGTAGACTAATTATGTATGTATATGAATTTTGTAACGTTGAATATGTAGACTAATTATGTATGTATGTATATGAATTATGTAACGTTGAATTATTATGATGGGCCAAATTGTTATCAGTAATCACAAACAGCCATAACACTCTTAAACTTTAACCATGGGAAAAAGTTGACCCTCTGAAGATCATGACGCATTTTGACAGTTTATGCTGGCTATCATTGGACGATTATATACAGTTTATGCTGGCTATCATTGGACGATTATATACAGTTTATGAAGGGTCTGTGGGAATTATACGGTAAAGACTATATCAATTAACCCTCTGACTTCCATATACCCGTCCTAATCCCTATAAAATCATATAATAATAGGTAAAACACAGAAACGAAATGCACCATAGGATCTTGGAAGGGTCAAGATTCGCCGGGTTGGTACTAAATCATAGATAGGGAATTATAACGAAGCGAGAAAAGTACATGTATGACAAAGATGGACAGATTTAACACCCTTGAGAATTATAACGCACTTTAACATTTTTTTTTCGGGCTATCATTAAGGGGAGATTTTCACCTGGAGGATTTTTTTCTGGACCCCTTTCTCCCTCATGTTTAGCCCCATTGCTTTAGACATTTTAAGACGTTCGCCCCTTTAGTTTGGCGATTTCAAGAACCCTCGCCCCATTTATGTCAATTTTAAGACCATTCGTGCCATTTAGGTGTCGAATTTTTCCTGGCGAGCGATAGCGAGCCTGTAATTTAAGGGGAACCGGTCTTCGGCCGGGAAATTTTTCTACCGAAAAATGTACAAATTTATCTTGAAAGGGTATCTAGGGGGAGTAATTTTAAGCTTGGTGGAAATGTAGAGAATCAACTAAAAACCTCCCCTTAAACGATTTTGTTTAGCTTAGGAAGGAATTGCTAGAGTCAGAGGGATGATTGACATACCTTTCACCCCTTTGACTGCTAGAGGGCCTTCCAAAACTGAATGAACTCGCCTAGTGGTAGCCAGAATAAAACTGTCCAAAGGCGTCACAATCCTCAAAGGGTTAAGGAAGGACATATCGAAAAAAGGGTCAAAGAAATGGCATAGAAAACGAGTGGGAAAAATAAAAGAATGGACGGAGATATTCAGTGAAGAGACACGGAGTGGTATTCTTAAAGGAACCCACCTCGCTCATTTTTATCTTTCTCTCCCTCTCTCTTTGGCTTGTATCCATTCGGCCCCATTCAGCCTACTGTTTAAAGACGTTTACCCCTATCCAGGTGTCAATATTTTCCTGGCGAGCGGTAGCGAGCCAGCATATATATATTTTTGTTTTTACAGCAAGCTAAATTTATACATTTTTCGATAGAAAAATGTCTCCGGCGAAGCCGGATTTCTCCATACAATGCTGGCTCGGTATCGCTCGCCAGGAAGAAATCGACACCTGGATGGTTGAATGGGGCCGAATGGAAACAAGCCAGGGAAAGAGAGCAAAGGAGAGAAAGATAAAATAAAAAGCCGGTGACCCCCTTAAACAATCCAGTATCTATACCGTCCTTTTCTCTTTATTTTGGCGACTATTAGACGATTTTCTTCAGTTAAGAATGGCCTCCAGCAATAAACAGCCCTCGAACTATCTCATTTAATAACCCTTTTTACTACCACGTCATATCCTTCTTGAACTGCACTAAATCGTCTAAATATAACTAGATTTAAATACAAAAGACGTCACCGGTACGGAAGGGGTTGAAAAAAAAAATCCCTTCGCAGCGCCTGATACCGAACGAAGATTGTGGGAATGAGCGTTGACTCCAGAGAATAGAAGGAGTAGCATTTGCATCTCTAAAGGTAACGTCACTATTCAAGTTATTTCGTCCAGTAACAGCGCTCCGAAGGGAAATCATTGTTTAACCCGTTCAGTACCGGTGACATTCTTTTGATTACATTCTGGCTATGATTAGACGATTTTATTCAGCTTAGGAAGGACCTCTAGCCAATAACAAGGCTTCCAACTAGCTCAACCAACTCTTTTAAATACGACCGATCATTCTTAAACAGCATAATATCGCCTAAATGTAGCTAGCATAAAATACTACGCACGTCGCTGGTACTCAAAGGGTTAAGAATGCGAGCAATAATGGTATCCCCTTCTGTACCGGCGATAAATGTTATTAAATTTATTCTGGCTGCTATTAGGCGATATTATTCAGCTTAAAAAGGGCCTCCAGGAAATAACAGGCTTCGAACTATGTCACTTAAGGGGAGGTTTTTAGTGTGTTTCCTAGACTTCCATCAAGCTTGAAATTACACCCCCTTGACCCCCTTTCAAGATAAATGTGTACATTTTTCGGTAGAAAAATGTCCCGGCTGAAAGCCGGTTCCTCTTAAATTACAGGCTCGCTGTCGCTCGCCAGGATAAAATCGACACCTAAATGGCACGAAAAGTCTTAAAATTGACAGAAATGGGGCGAAAGTTCTTAAAATCGCCAAACTAATGGGGCAAATGTCTTAAAATTAGAAAAACAATGGGGGCTAAACATGAGGGAGAAAGGAGTCAAGAAAAAAATCCCTCAAGTGGAAATCTCCCCTTAACCTATTTTACCACCACAGATCCTCCTTAACCCCTTCTGTACCGGCGTCGTCTTTGCCATTTGATTGCAGGTACATTTAGAAGCTTTTATGAAGCTTAGGAAGGATATATGGTAGCTAAAAAGATGAATTGGGACAGTCTGTATGTAGCCTTTTATTGAGTATACATCCTTCCTAAGCTGAACAAAATCGCCTAATAATTGCCATAATATAATGAAAAGTACATCACCGGTACAGAAGGGGTTAAGCTCCACAAAATCTTCTAAATATAGCTAGAATAAAATGAAAAGAATCTCGCCACTACAGAAAGGGTTATGGAATTAGGAAAACCAGTCGTCGGCAAAAAAGAAGGGAAGAGGAAGCAGAGGAAATGTGGATAAGGGAGGTCAGAATAACTAATGAAGACAGGAAGGACAGACTAAGAGGACAGGAGAGAGAGAGAGAGAGAGAGAGAGAGAGAGAGAGAGAGAGAGACTAAGAGGACAGGAGAGAGGGGAAGAGGAAGCAGAGGAAATGTGGATAAGGGAGGTCAGAATAACTAATGAAGACAGGAAGGACAGACTAAGAGGACAGGAGAGAGAGAGAGAGAGAGAGAGAGAGAGAGAGAGAGAGAGAGAGAGAGAGAGAGAGAGACTAAGAGGACAGGAGAGAGGGGAAGAGGAAGCAGAGGAAATGTGGATAAGGGAGGTCAGAATAACTAATGAAGACAGGAAGGACAGACTAAGATGACAGGAGAGAGAGAGAGAGAGAGAGAGAGAGAGAGAGAGAGAGAGAGAGAGAGAGAGAGAGAGAGACTAAGAGGACAGGAGAGAGGGGAAGAGGAAGCAGAGGAAATGTGGATAAGGGAGGTCAGAATAACTAATGAAGACAGGAAGGACAGACTAAGAGGACAGGAGAGAGAGAGAGAGAGAGAGAGAGAGAGAGAGAGAGAGAGAGAGAGAGAGAGAGAGAGAGAGAGAGAGAGAGACTAAGAGGACAGGAGAGAGGGGAAGAGGAAGCAGAGGAAATGTGGATAAGGGAGGTCAGAATAACTAATGAAGACAGGAAGGACAGACTAAGAGGACAGGAGAGAGAGAGAGAGAGAGAGAGAGAGAGAGAGAGAGAGAGAGAGCGAGAGCGAGAGAATCAGACGAAGAAGACAGGAGACAGGAAGCGAGATAAAGTACAAATGAAAAAAAAACTATTGGAAGACAAAGAGAGGATGGGAGTTGGGAATGATGCTTAAGGGGAGACTGACCGTTTGTTTGGTCTATTAATTCATGTATTTTTTTTAGTTTTCTCCCTAGACCTCCATCAAGCTTAGAAAAACACCCCGTAGACCCCCCTTCAAGATAAATGTGTAGATTTTTCGGTAGAAAAATGTACCGGCCGAAGGCCGGTTCCTCTTAAAATTACAGGCTCGCTATTGCTCGCCAGGAAATAATAGACACCTAAATGACACGAAAGGTTTTAAAATTGACAACGAAATGGGGCGAAAGGTGTTAAAATCGCCAAACTAATGGGCGTTCGCGAACGTCTTATAATCTCAAAACTATTGGGGCTAAACATGAGGGGGAAAGTGATCCAGAAAAACGGTCTGCCTCCCCTTAAAGGGATTCCGTTGGGGTTCGGGTATTTGCATATTCATGTTGTCTGTTATTTAGCGTGCCATAAGAATGCGAATTAACTCCTTATATATACTAACCCTTAGAAGATACGTTGTTCTACCGAAAAATGTACACATTTATCTTGAAGGGGGGTCGACGGGGTGTTTTTCTAAGCTTAATGAAGGTCTAGGGAGGAAACTAAACGAAAATACATGTATACTAGATTAATACATGTATACTAGATTAATACATGTATACTAGATTAATACATGTATACTAGATTAATACATTTTAACCCCTTGAAGCTCTGGTGCGTTTTAGCAGTATATTTTGGCTATCATTAGACGATTTTATGCAGCTTAGGAAGGATCTGTGGGTATTAAAAGGGTAAAGACAATCTCAATCAACCCTCTGACTTCCATATACCGTTACTAATCTGAATAAAATCGTCTAATAATTACCAGAATTTTTTTGTTTGCGTATTGGAGCTTGAAAGGGTTAATTTTCTGGCTATTATTAGGCGATTTTATTCATATTAGGAAGGGTAAATGGAAGGCAGAGGGTTAATCGAAATAGTCTTTACCTTTATAAATAGACCGATCCCAAATTATGTACTGTAAAGTCGTCCAATGATAGCCAGAATGCGTCATAATCGTCAAACGGTTCATTCTTCTACCATTAAGCCGGTATCACACGAGAGCTTTTATAGTCAACATTCGACGGTCAACATTTTTGGATTATTTTGCACTGGTATCGGAAACTAGAGTGATGATAGATGAAATTAGGTAGTAATATTGTTTTAAATGTTGAACTCATAAGCTGCCAGACAAGTGTTAAGGATAGATGTTGAGGGAAAAAGCGCTCGTGTGATACCGGCTTTATTCAGATTATATGTAAATACACACACACATGATACATAATTATAGCGTCATTATTAACCCTATCAGTACTGGTGATAATAGTTGAAATAATTATATCATAATCGTCGGTATAATGTTTACTTGCAGCCGTTTTTGACCTGTTTTTGATCTGTCCTTTTCTATCTTTCTCTGGCTTGTATCCATTCGGCCCCATTCAGCCTACTGATTTAAGACGTTTATCCCCATCCAGGTGTCAATTTCTTACTGGTGAGCGGTAGCGAGCCAGCATATTTTTTATTTTTGTTAGACAGCAGGCTAAATTTGTAAATTTTTCGATAGAAAAATGTCTCCGGCGAAGCCGGATTTCTTCATATAATGCTGGTTCGCTATCGCTCGCCAGGAAGAAATCGACACCTAGATGGGGATAAACGTCTTAAAATAGTTGGCTGAATGGGGCCGAATGGATACAAGCCAGAGAAAGAGAGAAATTGACATAAATAACAAAAAGCAGGTCATCCCCCTTAAGCTGAAAATCTACATTTGTTTTTCAGCCCAAGTACAGCACAATGTTTACCCTACCTTCACTACAAGGTCATATGCGACCTTTGGCGACCGTGAGGTGCCCAGTTCCCATCATAGTACATACGCAGATGCACCTGAGAGAGTACGTAAAGGATAACAAGCTGTTAGTTGAGCAGCCTGGCTATGAAGGGACCACGATACAATCCTTTCCATCAGGAAAGCCGAAAAAAAAAAAACGCTAGGATTTTGGGAACTTACATTCGGTGCGCAGCACCAACAATTGGCTAACACGACCCCCGTGTGTGTGTGTGAGTTTTTTTTTGTTTTTTTTTTGGAGGCACTACATTATGAGAATAGTATTTGTAAATTAAGAAAATACATATATACTGCGATCAATAAAAGGCAGCCACAGCTAGTAGCTTAGAATATTGCCACAAGTACAGCTGGACTAAGATAATTCCATTGCTGAATAATAAACGGCAAACCCCGTTACAAGAAAGATTTAAGGGGAGGCAGACTGTTTGTTTGGTCTATTAATTCATTTATTCATATATATATATATATATATATATATATATATATATATATATATTTCCTCCCTAGACCTCCATCAAGCTTAACAAAAATAAAAATAGACACCCCCTTCAAGATAAATTTGTAAATTTTTCGGTAGGGCCGGTTCCTCATAAAACTTCAGGCTCGCTATCGTTCGCCATGAAAAAACTCGTCACCTAAATGGCACAAAAGGTTTTAGAATTGACAACGAAATGGGGCGAAAGGTGTTAAAATCACTAAACTAATGGGCCGAACGTCTTATAATCTCAAAAGAAATGAGGCTTAACACGAGGGAGAAAGGGGACCAGAAAAACGAGCCATATCCCCTTAAACCAGAGAGAGAGAGAGAGAGAGAGAGAGAGAGAGAGAGTGGCACGGAGCCGCTGTGAAATAGGGCACACACGAATAGGAACGGCCAGCGTCTGTGTTTGAGGATGATCCGAAGTTATTGAGCAACGAGGAAAGTAAGCAGAGCGGTGAGAGGAATTGATGGTGTGTGTGTGCGTGTGTGTGTGTGTGTGTATGTGCGTGTGTGTGCGTGTGTGTGTGTGTGCGTGTGTGTGTGTGTGTACGTGTACGTGTGTGTGTGTGTGTACGGTGTGTGTGTGTGTGTGTGTGCAGGTCCAGGAATCCGTAAGTACAGTTAGATACAAAAGTTCGTCGACCAACCTGATGGTGAGGTGGTGTTTGCTGTAATATAGAACAATATAGACAAATATAGAAACAATATAGGAAGGTATAATAATACAGGTATATTAAATCGTTGGGTAAACCTTTCAGTCTATTTTTTGTTTGTTTTCCATATTCCAACTTACTTCCTCTCGGGCCTGTACATTCAAACCTGTGAGGTCTCGTTCCAGTCTTGGGAGTGAGACATATGAAGCTGCAACAAGCCTTTGCCATCTTGCCTTCGCATATATATGCAGCTGCTTCGCCTTCACGCTTCACTGTCGTACCCCAGAGACTCGGACCCTCACTCTCAGAACGCCACCTATTGAGCAATGAACTCACTAGGCATTGCCCCCCTGTAGCATATTTTGTATATGGGAATATCCATAAAATGTTATTTAATCAGGGAACAATGAGGGTATTTTTTTGGCGTTTCGGTGCGGCTTTGTGGTAATGCACTGATACTAGGTACAGCACAAATTCCATCCCAATGATATCTTTCCTTGTGATAAATGGGTATAATACTGCCAGCATATCTATTTGATAGAGTTTATTATTTTGGACACTATGTATATTTTTTTCTACTCATTTTTACTGGGGTAAATTCAAGCAAGTAGCACATTAATCTGTCACAGCAAGTGTGTCAGCCAAGCAGGTTTTCATAGGAAGTACAATCGGGGGTAGAGACAGATTGAGGAATGAAGAGATACGTAGGAGAGTGGGGCAGCAGGAACATTTGTCAGCCAGAGTGGACAGAAGGGTGCTGAGCTGGTATGGTCATGTTGAACGAATGGGAGATGAAAGGCTTACAAAGAGAATATGAGTCAGGTACAAGGGGAGATAGAAGGGCAGGAAGACCCCCATTGAGATGGAGAGACTGTGTAAGAAAGGCTTTGGATGATAGAGGAATGACTATAGATCAGGCAGGGGAAGTGGTGGTGGACAGGAGTGAATGGAGAATGCTTGTGAATAGTTGAGTGAACACGTGGTCATTTGGAGTAAGGGGTCGGGCGCAAGTTGGACGAGATAATAGTCCATCAGGCGCCTGGCCCGGGGAGACGATTAATATGAAGGGTGTGCCTGGAAGTGTGGTGGGAGGACTTGTGGCTTTGGCTCCGTCGCATGTCTGCCTGCCGAGATCGGAACCTCTCTGGGTGGTCGGGGGCCGGGGGAGTGCTAGAGCGACCTTGGTGACCCTGGTCTCTGGGTCTTCTCCTGGGTGACCTGGATGTGTGTGAGTTTGTGCTTTTTATCTGTGTTTATTTGTTGTTTTATGTTGTTTTTGTGTTTTCCCTGTTCTTGCTCTGTCTTGAGTCGGCTACCCCCAAAATGGGGATTGGGCCTGAGCATATAGATAGATAGATAGATAGACAATCGGGGGTATTAAGTGTTGTCATAGATTCCAGTGGGTTTCGCTCAAAAAATGTTATTGGTATCTTTATAGTTACTGGGAAAAGTACTTATCCCTCAGAGTATTAGTCAGTGTCCGAAACTTTGTGAAATATCTGACAACACTTATTAACCTCGACTGTACATCCTTGTAGTGAGACCTCAAAAGAAGTTCGTCAGATAAGCAGGGTGTCACAGGCAGGGTTACCAATTCAAGTCCGCTAGATAATATATATATGCCGAAAATTGCTAGAAATATAACACGATTTCTACAATATCCCTCTAAAATGGCTCAAATCTACAAAATATCGCTAGAATGAATGTCGCCAGATGTATAAATTGGCCGCTAGATCGAAGTAAATATCTCTAGATCTAGCGGGAAACTAGCTAAATTGGCAACACTGGTCACCGGAAGTGCATCAACATAACACGACCAGTCTAGAACTATAGCCACCAAGGGACTGGAGTTCTCGCAAAGAGGCTCCAGTCCTGACGGTATTCTTGACTTACAGTGTGCTGGCTTAATAATCCAATAGGGGGGTTGATAGTCTCTGAAGTCCTATTTTACCTAACTAACTATAGCCACCTACAATGACCAGCCCTGGTACCGCACAGGATGAGGACTAAAGCCGGTATCACACGAGAGATTGTATAGTCAACATTCAATAAGCAACATTTTTCTGGCAACATATCTGGAATATTTTGCACTGGTATCGGAAACTAGACTGGTGGTAGATGAATTTAGGTGACACAAATATTATAAATGTTAGCCTAATAAGCTGCCAGACCAGTGTTGAGGATACACGTTGAGGGAAAAAGTGCTCGTGTGATACCGGCTTAAGGGGAGGCAGGCCGTTTGTTTGGTTTATTAATTCATTTATTCATATATTTTTTTAGTTTCCTCCCTAGACCTACATCAAGCTTAGAAAAACACCCCCTAGACCCCCCTTCAAGATAAATTTATAAATTTTTCGGTAGAAAAATGTCCCGGCCGAAGGCCGATCCCTCTTAAAATTGCAGGCTCGCTATCGCTCACCAGGAAATAATCGACACCTAAATGGCACGAAAGGTCTTAAAATTGACAACGAAATGGGGCGAAAGGTGTTAAAATCGCCAAACTAATGGGCCGAACGTCTTATAATCTCAACACTAGTGGGGCTAAACATTAGGGAGAAGGGGGTCCAGAAAAATGGTCATGCCATTTAGGTGTCAATTTTGTCCTGGCGAGCGATAGCGAGCCTGAAATTTGAAGAGGAACCGGCAGGGACATTATTCTACCGAAAAATGTACAAACTTATTTTGAAGGGGTTCTCGGGGGACGATTTTCCAAGAATGATGGAGGTCTAGCGAGGAAACTAAAAAAATAAAGGAATACATTAATACAAAAAATAAGAAATATATACACAAATAAATAAAAAACTCTGGCCCATCTCCCCCTAAAAATTCTGGCCCATCTCCCCCTAAAAACTCTGGCCCATCTCCCCCTAAAAACTCTGGCCCATCTCCCCCTAAAAACTCTGGCCCATCTCCCCCTAAAACTCTGGCCCATCTCCCCCTAAAAACTCTGGCCCATCTCCCCTTAAAACTCTGGCCCATCTCCCCCTAAAACTCTGGCCCATCTCCCCTTAAAAATCCTGACAAATTAATCCGGATACGAGTTTTTGCCGCAATCGTGACCACCCACAGCAAAACTCCTGTTAAGCCGGTATCACACGAGCGCTTTTTCACTCAACATTAAATTTTATCCTCAACACTGGTCTGGCAGCTTAAGAGGTCAACTTTTTATGTATTTCGGTTACCTTAGTTCATCCACCATCAGTCTAGTTTCCGATACCAGTGCAAAATATTACAGAAATATTGCCAGAAAAATGTTGATCGTCGAATGTTGACTAAAAAAAGCTCTCGTGTGATACCGGCTTTAGTGGGGCCATGGGGCTTTTCAGGTTCCTCGCCGAATATAGTGGTTCCAATAACGATAGGCGAGAGTGAATTAGTCGTACAAATATAACTATATAACAAATATATATACAAGTAGCCAAGTCATGCATAGAGTTTACGTAAGGATAAAGTAGATGAAACTATACCCTGTTTCTAATAAGTAGGCCAAACCTCTTGAACATTAACCTCTATAACTCACAAACGACTAGAGTAATCGAACCAAGATTTCTACCCTTCGGAAGAGTCAGACAGGGAATACGTGTGGAAATTTACAGCCCATTTGCTCTAGCCTGTTCTGAGTTATAAAGGATACGGTACACGATTTCTGTCCTACCTATATGAAACAGAGTATATCAATTTAGGAACTGTCGGGGTTCAGCTAAAAATAAGTGTGGACAAGATTGCCTATACCTTCCGGGACGCAGAAGGGAAAAGCAATATGCAGTCTCTTTTATGGCTGGGGAGAGATACTATATAAATATATATATGTTTAGAGTTTTAAGAATATAGAGATACAGGAATACGTATATACCGTATGTTACCAGTTACCATATTACCAGTCTCGCTGAGGCAGCCTCCCAGATGTTGGGTGTGCTCAACCGCCTCAAGGGGTTCTTTACCCCTGTGCAGCTACTTGCTCTGTACAGGGGCACAGTGCGTCCTTGTATTGAGTATTGTTCACATGTGTGGGGAGGATCCTCTCACACCGCACTCCTAGATAAAGTAGAAAGGAAAGCCTTTCGTATCATTAACTCCCGTCCACTCACCAACTCTCTGCAATCTCTCTCTCTTCGCCGCAATGTTGCATATCTCTCACTATTCTATCGCTACTACAATAATCAGTGTTCCTCGGAGCTTTCCCAGTGTATACCACCTCCTCTACGTAGGGTACGTAGTACCCGCCTTGCAACACAATCCCACCCCTACTCTGTGCAACTGTCCAACCCAAGAGTGAAACGCTATTCTCAGACTTTCTTCTATTCAACTGCTGAGTTCTGGAACTCTCTCCCAGAATCAGTCTTTCCCTCTTCCTATGACTTAAATTGCTTCAAACTCTGTGTGTCCAGGCATTTTAGCTCGAACGTCCCTTGATTTCGGCCGTCACTCTTTGAAATCTGGGGGAGGCACTCGCTGCAGGCAGTTATGCCTTTTGTCTCCCTCATTCACATAAAAAAAAAAAAAAAAAAATTGAGTACAAGTGACGTGTGTTATACTGTATGCTAGCTATATTTAGACAATATTATGCAGCTTAGGAAGGATCTGTGGTAGGTAATGGGGTTGGTTGAGATAGCTTGAAGCCAAACTATTGCACGAGATCCTTCCTAAGCTGAATATAATCGTCTAATAATTACCAGAATATGATGCAAAGGACGTCCCTGGTACTGAACGGGTTAAAGCGAAGGAGCCTGTGAGAATTTAGGACTTACTGTTTAAGGGGCAGGTAGTTGCTTTTTTGGACCCCCTTCTCCCTCATGCTTAGCCCCATTAGTTTTGAGAATTTATGATGTCCCTTCCATTAGTTTGGCGATGTTGAGACCTTTCGCCCCATTTCTTTGCCATTATTAAGAACTTTCGTGCAATTTAGGTGTCTATTTTGTTTTCAGGCGACCGACAGCGAGCCTGTAATTTTAGGAGGAAGTGGCCTTCAGCCTATTATTATAAATATCCATGAACTAAGATGGATTTGTTTTAATGCAAGCTTATTATCCACACCACACCTCTCTCGTACAGACGAATGGGGAAGTACGAGAGAGGTGTGGTGTGGATGTAGATGTGCCGGAAAGTGAGAAAAGGAACACCTTGAGATGGTTCGGCCATATGGAACGTATGGGAAGCGAGAGAATGACTAAAAGAGTGTACGAGAATGAGGTGGAAGGACAGAGAGGGAGAGGTAAACCGAATGAGAGCTGGAAGGATGGAGTGAAGAACTATATGCGTGAAGGCGGTGCTGGATGGGAGGAGGGGCGTCGACTGACTGGGGACAGAGGTGCATAGGTCCCTTTCGTTCGTGGCCATCCTTTCGGGGATCACGGCGTCCGACAATAGATAGATAGATAGATAGATAGATAGATAAATAGATAGATAGATAGATAGAACTATTAGACGATTGTACTCAGTTTAGGAAAGACGTCTACCAATTAAAAGGCTACACACTATCTCAATTAACCCTTTTAGCTACCACATCTCCTTCCTAAGCTGCATAAAATCGTTTAAATGTAGCTTTCTTTAATATATAATATTATTTTGCTAAAGAGGTGTTTCCACATAGTGATTATGATAATTTATTTTGTCTTTTTACTGTGTTCGTCTAAGTTTTGGTTTGTTTATTTCGCAAGTTTTACATTACACATGAATACAAAGAAGAATCCACCGGTACTGTAAGGGATATATATAGGCTAAATAAAACAAAAATATTATCTTATATGTGAATTTGTATTTTGTGTTTGTGTGTTCATTGTTTTCTGCTGTGTTGTCCCTATTCTGGCTCTGTCTTGAGTCGCCCCCCCCCCCCCACCCCAAGAAAAAAGAGGAGAAAAGAGGGGGAAAAAAGAGAAAAGTGGAGATTGGGCCTGAGTATATAGAATAAAATAGATCTTATAATTATTAGCTGGATATTAAACTAACCATGTTCATATTCCCAACCGCACTATGGTAGCCTAATGTGCAAGTGTAAATATAGCTGAAATTAATACAAAGAAGAATCCACCGGTACTGTAAGAGATATATAGACTATATAAAAACACAATCTTATCTTATATTAGCTACAGTACACACACACACACCCTCTCTCTCTCAGTCTACCTGCCCACATCCACAGTTCTCGAAGTTGGACCATAATCCAAAGCAAGATAACTGCCTCTCCCCTCAGCCTAGTTCTGACACAAGTTAAAGGGGATAGTGGCCGGGTTTTTGGGCTATTAATTCATTTATTAATTTATTTTTTAGTTTCCTCGCTAGACGTCCATCAAGTTTAACAAAAAAAAAACCTAGACCCCCCTTCAAGATAAGTTTATACATTTTTCGATAGAAAAATTTCCCGGCCAAAGGCCGGTTCTTCTTAAAATTACAGGCTCGCTATTGCTCGCCAGGAAAAAAATCGACACCTAAATGGTACGAAAGGTCTTGAAATTGACAACGAAATGGGGCGAAAGGTATTAAAATCGCCAAATTAATGGAAGGAACGTCTTAAAATCTCAAAACTAATATGCTGAACACGAGGGAGAAGGAGGTCCATAAAAAAGGAATAGTACCCCCTTAAAACAATTTGTGCTAGTTCGGGCGGACCCCTTGCCCGTATGGTTTACCATTTGTTCGCGAAAGAAGAATAGTACAGAAGTGGCAAATGTACAAATTTATCTTGAAGAGGGATTTAATTTTTTAGTTTTTAAAGTTTGATGGAGGTCTAGCGAGTAAACTAAAATATAAATGAATAAATTAATTAATAGCCCCCCCAAAAAAAAATAAAAATAAAAAATAAATAACAAAAAACAACAACAAAATACGGCCACTAGCAAACACTACACACAAGGAGAAATTTTGTAGTTGATTTAAGGGGGAAAGATTGTTTTTTGTTTTTGTTTTTTTTCTGGACTCCCCCCTTTCTCCTTCGTGTTTAGCCCCATTAGTTTTGAAGTTTTAAGACTTTCGCCCATTAGTTTGGTGGCGATTTTAACACCTTTCGCCCCATTTCGTTGTCAATGTTAAGGCCTTCGTGCCATTTAGGTGTCGATATATTCATAGCGAGCCTGTAATTTTAAGAGGAACCGGGGCTAGGGGGTGTTGTTTTCTTTAAAGCTTGATGGAGGTCTAACGAGGACACTAATAAATACATTGATATAATAAATGTTTGCCCAATTAGTTAGTCGATTTTAAGACCTTTCGACCCATTTATTCGTCAATATTTAGACCTTTCGTGCTATTTAGGTGTCGATTTTTTCCCTGGCGAACGATAGAGAGCCTGTAATGTTGGAAAAACCGGCCTCGGGCCGGGAAATGTTTCTACCGAAAAATTTACAAATTAATCTAGAAAAGGGATCTAATGGATGTTTTATTTATTTTTTAATTTGATGGAGGTCTAGGGAGGAAACTAGAAAAATAATGAATACATGCAAAAATCGCCCAAAAACTGAACCATCCCCCCTTAAAAATTAAATCTTACTGACACCAAATCACTTCCCACACGCTCCGGAAAACAAGGTGGCCATAAAAACGTTGCCGGTGACCTGAGCTTTAGTTTATGGAAGGGTTATACACAAACGTTGGCTGGGTTACAAACGTGCCGATAGAGCGTTGGTTTATGATTACGTTTACAGCGGGAGGAATTTATTTTAGTGTGGCCTCACCTGGTGGTTAACAATCGCGGGAGTCCGTTTTCTATAGTCAGTTTACATCCAGCTGACGGTAAATTGACTACTTGCGAGTTTCAGGCTATAAGGAAGTTGGAGCTGTAGACATCGATATTTAACAGAATAACCAGCTATAATACGGTTTTAGTATATACTATATATATATAAAGACACAAAACCAAATTCAACATACTATTTATTCATCAGAAACCTACATAATTACTGTATTTGTGTTTAATATCGATGTTTACAGGCCGAACTTCCTTATAGCCTGAAACTCGCAAGTGGTCAATTGAATCCCTTAAGGGGCGTCACCTGCTTATAGCATATTATTAGCCTAAGCTCCTCGGCGTTTCGGGTTGCCTGTGTTCTTTCCTCGACGTTTTAGGTTGCCTGTGTTCTTTCCTTGGCGTTTTAGGTTGCCTGTGTTCTTTCCTTGGCGTTTTAGGTTGCCTGTGTTCTTTCCTCGGCGTTTTAGGTTGCCTGTGTTCTTTCCTTGGCGTTTTAGGTTGCCTGTGTTCTTTCCTTGGCGTTTCGGGTTGTTTGTGTTCTTTCCTTGGCATTTTAGGTTGCCTGTGTTCTTTCCTTGGCGTTTTAGGTTGCCTGTGTTCTTTCCTTGGCGTTTCGGGTTGCCTGTGTTCTTTCCTCGGCGTTTCGGGTTGCCTGTGTTCTTTCCTCGCCGTTTTAGGTTGCCTGTGTTCTTTCCTTGGCGTTTCGGGTTGCCTGTGTTCTTTCCTCGGCGTTTCGGGTTGCCTGTGTTCTTTCCTTGGCATTTTAGGTTGCCTGTGTTCTTTCCTTGGCGTTTCGGGTTGCCTGTGTTCTTTCCTCGGCGTTTCGGGTTGCCTGTGGTCTTTCCTTGGCGTTTTAGGTTGCCTGTGTTCTTTCCTCGGCGTTTTAGGTTGCCTGTGTTCTTTCCTTGGCGTTTTAGGTTGCCTGTGTTCTTTCCTTGACGTTTTAGGTTTCCTGTGTTCTTTCCATGGCGTTTTAGGTTGCCTGTGTTCTTTCCTTGGCATTTTAGGTTGCCTGTGTTCTTTCCTTGACGTTTTAGGTTGCCTGTGTTCTTTCCTTGGCGTTTTAGGTTGCCTGTGTTCTTTCCTTGGCGTTTCGGGTTGCTTGTGTTCTTTCCTTGGCGTTTTAGGTTGCCTGTGTTCTTTTCAGCTGACGATAAATTGCTAAGTTCTCATTAAGATTTGTCAGGTGTTGTTTTGAAGATTATGTAGTATAATAGGGTGCTAATTATATCAACTTGGTCTTCATATGATGCAGAGACGTAGTAGTTTCATATTCTTCCATAAGTATCGATACATTAGCTGTTAAGGGAGCCCACCTCGTTTTTTGTTTTCTCTCTCGCCCTCTCTCTCTGGGTTGTATCCATTCGGCCCCATTCAGCCTACTGTTTTAAGACGTTTATCCGCATCCAGGTGTCGATTTTTTCCTGGCGAGCGGTAGTGGGCCAGCATGTTTTTTAAAATGTTTTTGAAAGCAGGCTAAATTAGTACATTTTTCGATAGAAAAATGTCTCCGGCGTAGCCGGTTTTCTCCATACAATGCTGGCTCGCTATCGCTCGCCAGAAAGAAAATCGACACCTGGATGGGGATAAACGTCCTAAAACAGTAGGCTGAATGGGACCTAATGGATACAAGCCAGAGAGAGGGGGAGAGAGAGAAAAAAACGAGGTGAGCCCCCTTAATGAACATGCATAATATAGTAGCAATTCTTTGATCAGGAATAGCATTACTTACCAGAAGAAGTCCTACTCTCACTTCACTTTATCTTCCAATGTATTATTTAACCCTTTGAGTACCAGTGACGTGTGTTATATTGTATTCTAGCTATATTTAGACGATATTATGCAGCTTGGGAAGGATCTGTGGTAGTTAAAAGGGTTGGTTGAGATAGTTTGAAGTCTTGTCATTGCTAGAGGTCCTTCTCAAGTTTAATAAATTCGCCTAATTGTCACCAGAATATGATGAAAAGGACGTCCCTGGTTCTGAATGGGTTGACGGGGGATGGTTCACTTTTTGGGCGATGTTTTCATGTATTCATTATTTTTCTAGTTTCCTCCCTAGACCTCCATCACATTAAAAAAAACAAAAAAACATCCATTAGATCGCCCTTCTAGATTAATTTGTACATTTTTCGGTAGAAAAATCTCCTGGTCGAAGGCCGGTTCTTCCAACATTACAGGCTCACTATCGTTCGCCAGGGAAAAAATCGACACCTAAATAGTGCGAAAGGTCTAAATATTGATGACGAAATGGGGCCAAAAGTCTTAAAATCGACTAACTAATGGGGAAAACATCTTAACATCTGAAAACTAATGGGGCTAAACATGAGGGAGAAAGTGGTCCATCCCCCCTTAACCCGTTGTGTTATAGAGGTAGATTATTATATTAGCCAAAGAAAATCGTCTATTGGTAACCAGAATATGATGAACAATACGGCACCGTGCTGAAGGGGTTAAAATCTCCCAACCAATGATAGGTTTTAATACGGACGAAATAACAATGAAGAAAAATGACTTAGTTGAACGTCGGATACGGCCCTAACCCCCCCCCCCTATCACCACATTTTCACAGCATGACCGTATTCATGACTGTATTATGACAGTATTCATGACCGTATTCTGACCGTATTCATGACTGTATTCTGACAGTATACATGACCGAATTCTGACCGTATTTCATGACCGTATTCTGACAGTATTCATGACCGTATTCTGACTGTATTTCATGAACGTATTCTGACCGTATTCAAGAACGAATTCAGACCGTATTCATGACCGTATTCTGACAGTATTCATGACCATATTCTGGCCGTATTTCCTTGGCAATATACCTTTCTGGCTCACTCGAATATGAATCAGGCTTTTACGTCCCCCGCTCACTCATGCTGACTCTCACTAACAATAAATAAATAAAAAGATATATGCATAAATGTATGTATAGATTCAGGCACATACTCCATAGCTGGAGGTGGCCGACTCGAGACAGAGCTCGAAGAGAAGCAAAAAAAAATAAAAAATAAAATAAAATAAAATATAATACATTAATACCGTAAACAAACACATACAAATAAAAAATACATTATAATATAAGTGTTGCTTGATTGCGTAGTGTTTCTGGAAGCATGATCAGTCGCGAGCCGTGGCATTGGGCCTATAGTCTATTTGCTGCAAGTAGGCGAGAAATCATGACACTCTATCCTCTGTAACTCACAAACGACTAGAGTAATCGAGCTAATATTTCTACCATTTGAGAAGAGTCAGTCAAGGAATAGATGTGAAAATTTACAGCCAATTTGCTCTAGCCCTTTTTGAGTTACAGAGGATAGAGGTCATATTTGTTTCGCCTACTTACAGGGAATCGACCATAGTTCACACATTCCCTCCGTAAACCTCCACCAAGCTTAAACAAACATCCCCAAGATCACTCTTCCAGATACATTTGTACATTTTTTGCAATAGACAATGGTTCCGCTTCCTAAATCGACACCTGAATGGCACGAAAGGTCTTAATATTGACATTGAAATGGGGCGAAAAGTCTTAAAATCGCCAAACTAATGGGCCGAACGTCTTAAAATATGAAAATTCATGGGGCTACACATGAGGGAGAAGGGGAGCCAGAGAAATCAACCATCTCCCCTTAACGAACCGAAGCAGGATGACGCGTAATCGGACCATCCCTTGTGTTAGATACATTTATGAGCATACTCGGAATACCCTTAAGGGGGATCACCTGCTTTTTTCTCTCCTTTCCTTTCTCTCTCTGGCTTGTATCCATTCGGCCCCATTCAGCCTACTGTTTTAAGACTTATACCCCCCCTCCACATCCAGGTGTTAATATTTTCCTGGCGAGCGGTAGCGAGCCAGCATATATATATTTTTGTTTTGACAGCAAGCTAAATTTGTACATTTTTCGATAGAAAAATGTCTCCGGCGAAGCCGGATTTCTCCATACAATGCTGGCTCGTTATCGCTCGCCAGGAATAAATCGACACCTCGATGGGGATAAACGTCTTAAAACAGTTGGCTGAATGGGGCCGAATGGATACAAGCCAGGGAAAGAGAAAAAAGAAGAGAAAGATAAAAAAAAAAAAAAAAAAAAAAAAAAAAAGTGACCCTCCTTAAGGGGACTGGTTATTGTTGGGGTCTATTTATTTATATATTCGTGTATTTTTCGGTTTCCTCCCTAAACTTCCACCAAACTTAAAAAAAAAAAAAAAAAAACAGCCGTTACATCCCCCTGCGAGATTATAATATAGTTTTATTTAACCGGCGACGTCTTTTGAGTTTTCTTCTAGCCATACGTAGACGATTTTGTGTAGTTTAAGAAGGATCTGTGGTAGTAAAAAGGGTGAAGTAAGATAGTTCGAAGCCTGATAATTGCTGGAAGGAGCTTATTAAACTGAATAAAATCGTCTAATAGTAGCCAGCATAGAGTTAAAAGGACGACACCGGTAATGAACGGGTTAATATATTTATACCACAAACCAATGTTTTTGCAAGACAAACTAATCTCACGTTTGATTACAACATAACAAATGCCAAGTTATAAATGCTTCTAAATATCAATGTCTAAAAGCTTTCACCTTCTTATAGACCGAAACTCGCAAGTTGAATATTAATCATGGGATTGATGAACATGAGAGAGATATACAAAGATTTATATTGATACGCTGTTTACCCATAATCTAATATCCCGTCAACCAATTCTAGTAGAGATAGCAAAACCATGTATAGAGAGAGAGAGGGAGAGAGAGAGAGGGAGAGAGATTAACATAGATACACTGACCGCACAGACCTTACGATCCCAGCATGGTGGTGAAGGCTTAATTCTAGGAGAGAGAGAGAGAGAGAGAGACAGAGAGGGAGAGAGATTAACATAGATACACTGACCGCACAGACCTTACGATCCCAGCATGGTGGTGAAGGCTTAATTCTAGGAGAGAGAGAGAGAGAGAGAGAGACAGAGAGGGAGAGAGATTAACATAGATACACTGACCGTACAGACCTTACGATCCCAGCATGGTGGTGAAGGCTTAATTCTAGGAGAGAGAGAGAGAGAGAGAGACAGAGAGGGAGAGAGATTAACATAGATACACTGACCGTACAGACCTTACGATCCCAGCATGGTGGTGAAGGCTTAATTCTAGGAGAGAGAGAGAGAGAGAGAGAGAGAGAGAGAGAGAGAGAGACAGAGAGGGAGAGAGATTAACATAGATACACTGACCGCACAGACCTTACGATCCCAGCATGGTGGTGAAGACTTAATTCTAGGAGAGAGAGAGAGAGAGAGAGAGAGAGAGAGGGAGAGAGATTAACATAGATACACTGACCGTACAGACCTTACGATCCCAGCATGGTGGTGAAGGCTTAATTCTAGGAGAGAGAGAGAGAGAGAGAGAGAGAGCAGAGAGGGAGAGAGATTAACATAGATACACTGACCGCACAGACCTTACGATCCCAGCGGTGGTGAAGACTTAATTCTAGGAGAGAGAGAGAGAGAGAGAGAGAGAGAGAGAGAGAGATTTACATAGATACACTGACCGCATAGACCTTACGATCCCAGCATGGTGGTGAAGGCTTAATTCTAGCAGAGAGAGAGAGAGATAGATAGATAGATAGATAGATAGATAGATAGATAGATAGATAGAGAGAGAGAGAGGTATTGAATTTCACTAGTAATGTACTACTCCAAGTTTCAAGGATCTTTCAATGGGCTCGGCAAGATATAGGAGTATCGGTTTTATTCAAATAGTCTGCACGGCGGTAATTCTGCGGAAGGCTGTGGAAAGAATAAAGACATACACTTCACTATAGTCTGTTTCTCTCCAGCTGGCGGTATATTGCCATGTTCCTATCTGGATTATTCAGCTATTACGAAGAGGTTTTAAGGGGAGACACACATATTATAACGAGTGAAGCACCACATGACACACACACAAAATATAACGATGACGCATTATATGACACACACACAGTATAACAGGTGAATCAGCATATAACACACACACACACACACACACACACACACACACAATATGAGTAAAGCATTATATGACACACACACACACACAATATGAGTGAAGCATTATATTACACACACACACACACACAATATGAGTGAAGCATTATATGTCACACACACACACACACACACACAATATGAGTGAAGCATTATATTACACACACACACACACACACAATATGAGCGAAACATTATATCACACACACACACACACACACACACAATATGAGTGAAACATTATATGTCACACACACACACACACACAATATGAGTGAAGCATTATATGTCACACACACACACACACACAATATGAGTGAAGCATTATATGTCACACACACACACACACACAATATGAGTAAAACATTATATGACACACACACACACACACACACACAATATGAGTGAAGCATTATATTACACACACACACACACACACACAATATGGGTGAAGCATTATATGACACGCACACACAGTATAACAGGTGAAGCAGCATATAACACACACACACACACACACACAATATGAGTGAAGCATTATATGACACACACACACACACACACACACAGTATAACAGGTGAAGCAGCATATAACACACACACACACACACACACACAATATGAGTGAAGCATTATATGACACACACACACACACACACACACACACAGTATAACAGGTGAAGCAGCATATAACACACACACACACACACACAATATGAGTGAAGCATTATATGACACACACACACACACACACACACACACTACATAACGAATGAAACAGCATATGATTGATGTTGGTTTGGACTAAAAGGCTCAGGGAACAAATTGCTATGATGATCGGCTTCATATGTTTTCACAGCTTCGGGTTCAGGCATCACATCTCTCTCTCTCTCTCTCTCTCTCTCTCTCTCTCTCTCTCTCCCTCTCAATCTAGCCAAAACAAGCAATCTCAACTTAATTATTCAGCAAGCTTCAATTCATATAATTATAAATTCGAATGCTTCTCAATTATACGTTGATGGCCTTGCTAAACGTTATTGTTTTTGTATTGCTGTAGTTAAGGGGAGGTTTTTAGTTAGTTCGCTAGACTTCCATCAAGCTTAACATTACAGCCCCTAGACCCCTTTTCAAGATAAATTTGTACATTTTTCGGTAGAAAAATGTCCCGGCCAAAGGCCTGCTCCTCTTAAATTACAGGCTCGCTATCGCTCGCCTGGAAAAAAATCGACACCTAAATGGCACGAAGTCTTAAAATTGACAGAAATGGGGTGAAAGTTCTTAAAATCGCCAAACTAATGGGGCAAACGTCTTAAAATATCAAAAGCAATGGGGCTAAACATGAGGGAGAAAGGGGTCAAGAAAAAAATCCCTCAAGTGGAGATCTCCCCTTAAGTTTGCGTTAATCTTATATATTCATATATGAAAATGAGCGAGACAACATATTTATTTCTTAACACAATAAACCTTCATATTTTATTATTATTAATCTTCAAGGCTGCATTTTCGCGGATTTGACATCTATTTAAGGGGGGTGACCTGATTTTGTTCTGTGCTTTTCTATCTTTCTCTGGCTTAAATCCATTTGGCCCCATTCAGCCTACTGTTTTAAGACGTTTATCCCCATCCAGGTGTCAATTTTTTACTGGTGAGCGGTAGCGAGCCAGCATATTTTGTATTTTTGTTTGACAGCAGGCTAAATTTGTACATTTTTCGATAGAAAAATGTCTCCGGCGAAGCCGGATTTCTTCATATAATGCTGGCTCGCTATCGCTCGCCAGGAAGAAAGCGACACCTAGATGGGGATAAACGTCTTAAAATAGTTGGCTGAATGGGGCCGAATGGATACAAGCCAGAGAAAGAGAGAAAAGGACAGAAATAACAAAAAGCAGGTCACCCCCCTTAAGTATGGTCCAAGTTCCAATATCCCAATGTTAACATTTACTGATGAGAACGCACTTTAATACATCAAAAAGGAGATGTCATTCTTCTTATTGTATAATATATGTTATATTGTGGCGGGAAGGGGTAGGCCGGGGTTCCTAACTCATAAAACAACATTATTGGTACTGTTGTTTATCAATAATTTAACCCTTTCCGACATATGACGCGATTTTGAGCCTATTGGGGATACTTTAAAACCTTTGTTACCATCATGTGTATTTAGAAACCTTTAGTTTAGTTACTTCAACCTCTGCAGTTGTCTTTGAGTTAGCTGTGGGCAGAACACTAATTTGGGAGAGGTAATTATAAGAGTGAGGGAACTCTATTTCTTATTGCTTATCTGGCAACCTCTGCGTCATATGTGCGTGAAAGGTTTAATCGCATCATCCCTTCATGTAGAGTCGGTGGCTATTGATACCAGATCATCCTTAATTATGTCTAAGCTTTCGCATCATAAAAAAAGTCGTACTCTGATCACCCACTAGATGCCAAGATAGTTAGTTATAATAATGCTTCAGAGGCTATCAACCCTTCTGAATTGTTAACCCCTTCACCACCATAACGAAATTGTCATCATATTCTGGTTACCATTAGACGATTTGCTTTAGTATATAATCTACCTCTACGACTCAAAGGGGTAAATACGATCTCAATAAACCCTCTTAATAACATAAGTCCTCTTAACCGCATAGAATCGTCTAATTGTAGCCAGCATCAAAAGGTGAAAAGCGTCATGGTGATAAAGCCAGCACACTGAATGTCAAGATTTGTTAGTTAAAATCGGATCATTAAGCCAGCACACTGAAAATCAAGAATAGTGTCAGGACTGGAGCGGCCACCTTTTTGAGAACCCCAGTCCCTTGTCCCACCAAGAATTTTCACAGTCTGCCCTGTACAGTACCTCTAACAGACCAGACCCGACCACTTCATGTTGGAGTCCCCTTTTATCCTGACGAAGCAATCCAGAACGGAATCGAATCTTCTCGTTAAGTCTTTCTCTAGTATATGCATTTCGTTGGTGCATTTAACCCCTTCTGTACCGACGACGTCTTTTTTATTATATGTTTGCTATAGTAGGCGAGAAATCATGACCTCTAACATCTGTAACTAAAACACGACTAGAGTAATTACCCTTATTGATATTATCAATAATGCACCTATTCCGGTGTAAACCATCGCAAGCCTACTCACCTGGTTGGTCCTCCCAATCAAATATTACAAGACTCGAAGGTTAGGCAAGTAGTTTCGGGGAGGGCCAAAGCTGCGGGCACGCCAGTTGTGACATTTACAAGTATATATTAATTAAATGATTCATTTATTATGTATGTTAGTCGATAAATAAGAGAGAAATAGGCATGGCATCATGAAATGCAAACAGGTATTCGGTGTCAATGATTTATTTTGCATTGTAACCAATACGCAATACAATACAATACAAGTTGGAGGGTTGGGGGGTAGGGGCTTAACCCCCCCCCCCCTACCCCCCCCACCCCCCTAAACACGCCCCTTTCGGGGTTGGAGGGGGGTTAGGGGGAGGGGGGGAGGGTTGAGGTAGGGGTGTTGGAGGGGGGTTCAGGGGGTTTGGTAGGGGGGGGGGGGGTTGGAGGGTAGGGGCTTAACCCCCCCCCCCCCCCCCCCCCCCTAAACACGCCCCTTTCGGGGCGTGTTTAATAGTTCTAGTTTAATGTACATTAACCCTTTCACGCATTTATGACGCAGAGGTTGCCAGATTAGCAAGAAGAAATAGAGTTCTCTCACTCTTATAATTACCTCTCCAAAATTAGTTTTCTGCCCACAGCTAACTCAAAGACAACTGCAGAGGTTGAAGTAACTAAACTAAAGGTTTCTAAATACCCCTGATGGTAACAAAGGCTTTAAAATATCCCCAATAGGCTCAAAATCGCGTCATATGTCGGAGAGGGTTAATATAATCACTCCCTTAGCAGATGATTGGGTAAGATCCTGTGTAGCGGGATCACTACTCTACATATTTTGTATCCAACGGCAAACGGTTATGGCCAAATAGTTATTTTTCGCGAGTGAAGGGACGTGTTTTTAGATTGTTGTTTAATGGGTAAATATGCATTTACGCCTATTTTCACACATCAAAACACCCTTACACAACTCTAAACTAGATAAAAACAATCGAAACGATTTTTTAGCAATTTAATTACATCATCTTTAAATTGACCGAAATTAGTTACAATCTCCGGAAAAATTTTTTTTCTCCCATTATCCAACGATCTTAAAACGCTCAGATGTACTGTGTCATTTTCAGAGTAAATATACATTTTTGTTTTTGCCTTTGGATACAGGATGGGTTAAGGGGGGGGGCTTTGCCCACAAGTTGACCAAATCGAGTAAACCCCGCATTCCTAAACTCTCCCCTAGATTGTTGGGGTATCGGAATTACAATTAACAATGCAAATGCTAATACAAAATGCTTTCCGCATTTTCTAACAATAAAATACACACCTACAAACCCTTACAATATAAAGTAGACGTGCCGTTTTGCCCAAAATCAAAACGGCATACCCAACTCTGCGATCGGTCACCATCATCACTACTAATCACATCATCATTAATATCATCAGCACTACTTCTATTATAATCATCACTACTACTCTCACCATAATTACTACTACTCTCATAATCACTACCATCAACACTACTGTCATCATTATCACTACAACCATCATCATTACTTGTCACCATCATCACTACTACTAGTACTGTCACCATTACTACCACCATAAGACTAGGAAAGACAGACAGACGTCTCACCATTATCATCACATCTGAGACATGTGTATGATGTGTGGATTTCACAGGGAATAGGTACAGGGGGGGGGGGGGGGGAACCATTTTTTGGACCTAAAATCATAACTATTGCACAAATTCAAAACATATTTTTTTAACTACCGTCGCATTCACGCACCGAAGGTTCGTGTGAAGTTTGGTGAAAATCCGTCAAACGGTCTAGGAGTTCTCGGACGGACAGATATTTCGATTAGCATGTACCACTATACGGGGGGCGATACCACTCTGCTTACGCAGAGTTGATAAACAAAATGTGTGTTGTTGTTTTTATTATTATTATTGAAGGTTTTGACTGATTTATCAATGTTTTAGCATCTGGATTCTAGTGCTGTCCCCTACTCCGATTATAAGTTAAAACAAAACGCACCCCAAGAACCCTTTTCAAGCTAAATATTTGTATTTTTCGGCCATAGGCCTGGGTTATTGTAAATATGTATTATCGTAACTATGATATCCAAGTATATCAATAAGCATTTAGGCCTACCTGTAAATGTAATTGTATATATCTTCGCTATAAACCACATGTATGATTTTATGCTAGACAAATGACACCAATGTTGTTTCCACTAGTTGTATTTCCGTTTAGAACAAATAAAAGTAAAACCTAATGAATATATCGGTGATGCAACTTTGATGATTGACTGTACCTGGTTAGTCGGTCTCTCCCCCACCATCGGGTTAGTCACAGAGATGAGCAGCATAGCAACCAGCAGACTAGCGGTTGCCAATCTATGTTATACATGGTGTTAGCGACTCTCTTAGAAATTCACGGCCCATATATATGGCAACAGTTCCAGCTGATTGACTAGTGCTACCGTGATCCTTAAAACCTTTGTTAAGAATTAATGATAACTACATGACGAGACATCAGATAAATCAAGTAATACTGTATACTACATTATGTGATCAATGCAGACGATGTGCATATAACGGGAGTGTCTGGCTAGCCGCAAAAGACATGACATAATAGTACGTAACTGGTAATCTGTTCCCCCTGTTGCTACTTGACATCTATGTAGTATACCTCCTAATATATCAGCTGATGGCGACTTTTCATCAATACATCGATTAATACACCGCGATTAATGTATTGTAAACGACTAATGTATTTAATTAAAACATGTTATATAGATTAATTAAAACATAAATTACGCTTGGGAAACTCACCCATGCCTGAGAAACTCACCCACGGCTAGGCGGCCTGTGATTGGTTGGCGGTGGTCAGCCTGGTCTCTTGCCAGTCGCCACCAGATTATTGCTCAGTACTTAGTTTCCGTGTCAAAACTTTCCAAATTCCTGCATGCCCACTGCTAATGTTTGATCTAAGCATTGTGGATAATATTTGATTGGTGTTCTTAGCCACGTGACCACAGCAGAAGTTCCTTAGTCATCGCCTAGGGTTCACACGCGGCGGGAGGAAGCTGCTGGGGATAGTATACTATTTCTTTGTGTTTGTGCCTGTATTTTGTGAAGAACTTGGATATTTGGACTTCTGTTACGGCGGTGAACTTAGGACTTTCTGTGCGGACTGAAAAGTGACTGGCCAAGATGCTGTGGCTTCTCAATTAAGGTTTGTTAGAGTGTTTCCGTTCGTGGTTCTTTATGGTCACCCCTCCGTCCGCATCCCATTATTGTACAATAGACCTATTTATCTATAGCCAGACGTCATTGACGATGCCCAAAAAGGGGTGGCCACGAATGAATGAATCGCCTCCATGCACCTTTGTTAGCCGGTGTCCCTCCTCCCACCCAACAGTACTTGCATATTCCGTATCACTTAACTCTATCCTGAATCTACCTCACTGTCGGTCTGCTCTTCCTCTCTGCCCTTCCACCTCCCTCACGTACACTCTTTTAGTCGTTTTTCACTCTCCATACGTTCCACATGCCCGAGTTAAAATCATGTAGTGGTGCAAATATGTCTTGTCTGTAGATTTGAGGGCTCTGTGGGCAGGCCCAATTAACCCTGCCACAGACCATTGGTGCAAATATTAGCGACCGGCCGATCATGCATGGCTACCTAGTTAATGAGTATTTTTTTCCTTTCAGATATCGGTGCAAACTAGTGATGCTCTTGAAGACCTCGGGAGCTGTTGATTTGATTTCTCCAACCTCTTCCGGCACAGCACTACTTCCAAGGACCAGGTCAGAGCTCGGCAATAAATGTTGTCTCTCTCTCGCTCTTGCCTCTATCTCTCTCACTCTCACTCTCACTCGCTCTCACTCTCACTCTCTCTCGCTCTCACTCTCTCTCGCTCTCACTCTCTCTCGCTCTCACTCTCTCTCGCTCTCACTCTCTCTCGCTCTCACTCTCTCTCGCTCTCTCTCTCTCACTCTCTCTCACTCTCGCTCTCACTCTCACTCTCGCTCTCACTCTCTCTGCCTCTATCTCTCTCTCTCTCTTGCCTCTATCTCTCGCTCGCTCACACTCTCTCTCGCTCTCACTCTCTCGCTCTCATCTCTCTCTCTCGCTCTTGCCTCTATCTCGCTCTTGCCTCTATCTCTCGCTCGCTCTTGCCTCTATCTCTCGCTCGCTCTTGCCTCTATCTCTCGCTCGCTCTTGCCTCTATCTCTCGCTCTCACTCTCTTGCCTCTATCTCTCGCTCGCTCTCGCCTCTATCTCTCTCTCGCTCTTGCCTCTATCTCTCGCTCGCTCTTGCCTCTTATCTCTCGCTCGCTCTTGCCTCTATCACTCTCACTCTCTCTTGCCTCTATCTCTCGCTCGCTCTTCACTCTATCTCTCGCTCTCACTCTCTCTCGCCTCGATCTCTCTCGCTCTCGCTCTTGCCTCTCACTCTCTCGCTCTCACTCTCTCTCGCTCTCACTCCCTCTCGCTCTCGCTCTCACTCTCTCTCGCTCTCGCTCTCGCTCTCACTCTCTCGCTCTCGCTCTCGCTCTCGCTCTCACTCGCTCTAGCTTTTGCCTCTATCTCTCTCTCGCTCTAGCTTTTGCCTCTATCTCTCTCTCGCTCTAGCTTTTGCCTCTATCTCTCTCTCGCTCTTGCCTCTATCTCTCGCTCTTGCCTCTATCTCTCTCTCGCCTCTATCTCTCGCGCTTGCCTCTATCTCTTGCCTCTATCTCTCGCTCGCTCTTGCCTCTATCTCTCGCTCGCTCTTGCCTCTATCTCTCGCTCGCTCTTGCCTCTATCTCTCGCTCGCTCTTGCCTCTATCTCTCTCTTGCCTCTATCTCTCTCTTGCCTCTATCTCTCTCTTGCCTCTATCTCTCTCTTGCCTCTATCTCTCTCTCTTGCCCTCTATCTCTCTCTCTTGCCCTCTATCTCTCTCTTGCCCTCTATCTCTCTCTCTCGCTCTTGCCTCTATCTCTCTCTCTCGCTCTTGCCTCTATCTCTCTCTCGCTCTTGCCTCTATCTCTCTCGCTCTTGCCTCTATCTCTCTCTCGCTCTTGCCCTCTATCTCTCTCTCTCTTGCCCTCTATCTCTCTCTCTCTTGCCCTCTATCTCTCTCGCCCTCTATCTCTCTCGCCCTCTATCTCTCTCTCTTGCCTCTATCTCTCTCGCCTCTATCTCTCTCTCGCCTCTATCTCTCTCTCGCTCTTGCCTCTATCTCTCTCTCGCTCTTGCCTCTATCTCTCTCGCTCTTGCCTCTATCTCTCTCTCGCCTCTATCTCTCTCGCTCTTGCCTCTATCTCTCTCTCGCCTCTATCTCTCTCTCGCTCTTGCCTCTATCTCTCTCTCGCTCGCTCTTGCCTCTATCTCTCGCTCGCTCGCTCTTGCCTCTATCTCTCGCCTCTATCTCTCGCTCTTCTCTCTCTCTCGCTCTTGCCTCTATCTCTCTCTCGCTCTTGCCTCTATCTCTCTCTCTCGCTCTTGCCTCTATCTCTCTCTCGCTCTTGCCTCTATCTCTCTCTCGCTCTTGCCTCTCTCTCTCGCTCTTGCCTCTCTCTCTCTCGCTCTCGCCTCTATCTCTCTCGCCTCTATCTTTCTCTCGCTCTCGCCTCTATCTCTCTCTCGCCTCTATCTCTCTCTCGCCTCTATCTCGCTCTTGCCTCTTCTCTCTCTCTCTCGCTCTTGCCTCTTCTCTCTCTCTCGCCTCTTCTCTCTCTCTCGCTCTTGCCTCTTCTCTCTCTCTCGCTCTTGCCTCTTCTCTCTCTCGTTCTTGCCTCTTCTCTCTCTCTCGCTCTTGCCTCTATCTCTCTCTCGCTCTTGCCTCTATCTCTCTCTCGCTCTTGCCTCTATCTCTCTCTCGCTCTTGCCTCTATCTCTCTCTCGCTCTTGCCTCTATCTCTCTCTCACTCTTGCCTCTATCTCTCTCTCGCCTATATCTCTCTCTTGCCTCTTCTCTCTCTCTCTTGCAGGTCATTTGAGCATAAATCCAAAGACGTTATCCTAACCCTTTACAATTCCTTAGTCCGCCCTCTTCTGGAATACTGCGTTCAATGCTGGTGCCTTTATTACCAAAAAGACATAAACAAGCTAGAACGAGTTCAACGTAGTTACCAAATGATACCTAGCCTAAAGAACAAACCATACGAAGAGCGTCTTAGAGAATTAAATCTATTTCCTTTAACCCAACGCAGATTAAGAGGTGACTTAATTCAAGTGTTCAAAATCATCAAAGGCATCGACAATATGAACTGTAGTAAGTACTTCACTATCGACCAATCTAATTACACGCGGGGAAACGGTTGCAAAATTATGTTAAATCTTTTAACTCGCACGAATCTAAGAATTTCTTCTTCAATCGAGTTGTCAACTTGTGGAATGGGCTTCCCCGAGACGTTATAGACTGCAGCACCGTTGATTCATTTAAACTCCGCCTAGACAAATATCTCGCATCAAACCCGCGACTGACTGCGTTTGTAAATGAATAACTTTATTTTATCCTCCCCTCAGTTACTAACCCATATGTCCCCTACTAATTTCCTAGTCCTGCCACGGGCATTAGTTCCAGGGCAGTAGTTCCTTTTCCAATGTTCCCTTACCCACTCTAAACCACTGTTTGGACACTTGATCCTCAGTGTTTTGGAGGACAAGCAACCTAGAAGGGTCACTAGATCTGTTGTTGCTTGATTTCCTTTGTACTCCTTTGTACTCTCTCGCTCTGAATTATGGAACTCTCGTCGACCGGAATTCTCGTCGAAGCTCGAACCTAGAACTCTCGTCGACGATGGAACACTCGTCGACGACATAAAACACTCTTCGACAGGTCCACCTACAAAAAAATCGTTGAAAAGAAAGAATAAAGTTTAAAAATATATATTTAGGCTATATATAAACTATAATTAGAAGTTACGGTGAAGCTTAAGAACAGTGGTTGTGTAGGTAAGTGGTTCGTTGTGTAGTGGTAACTGATGTGCCGTTTTTCCCAAAATCAAAACGGCATACCCAACTCTGCGATGGGTTACCATCATCACCACTAATACCATCATCAATCACAATCATCACTACAACTGCCACAATCATCACGACTACTTTCATCATCACCATTACTATGATCATCATCACTACTACAAATTACAATCATCACTCTTACTGTCACCATTGTCACTACCATCTTAATCACTACTATAATCATTGATACTACAACTATCAATCATCATTACTACTATAATCACCACCATCTTACAATCATCATTACTACTGTCACAAGTATTACCATCATGTATCCTACTATCACCATCATCACTACTACTGCCATCATCACCATTACTATGATCTTCATCAGCAATGATGGCGTGATTAGTGGCTCACACACTAAGAACGCATTCGTTCCGGGGGCGGGGTCTGGAAGGAGAAGGGGGGGGGGGGGGGTATAAAACCATATTTTGGACCTAAAATCATAACTATGGCATAAATTCAAAAAACCTTTTTTGACTGACGTTCGCATTCACGCAACAAATGTTCGTGTGAAATTTGGTGAAAATCCGTCCAACGGTCTAGGAGGAGTTTCGGGACAGACAGACAGACGAACGACGACGACGACAATTTTTTTTGGTGGTACCCACTATACGTGGGGGGGGGGGGGGGGGGATACCAAACGCTTGCTTACGCAGAGTTGATAAAAAAATAAAAAAATAAAAACAAATAACAGGCGTTGTTGTTCTGGAGAATTACCTGTAGGTCTTAAACTGTACCAAAGCCATTCGCAGTGTGTCTCGAGAGTATTGTGGACTTTAGCGCCCTCCTCGCTCTCACAATCCGTCTCAACTTGTGGCCTTAAGTCGGTGTCACACGAGCGATTTTTCCGTCAATTTGTACGGGCAATTGTTGTCTGGTAGCATCAAAGTTAAAGTTCCATAAGAATTAAACTACCTAACATAATCTACCTTCGACAAAGTTTCCGATTCTAATGCAAAAAGAGTCAAAATATTACTAGAAAAAACTGGCCCATCAAAAATTGCCGGATAATGCGGTCGAGTGACACCAGCTTTAACTGAGAAGGGCGAGGTTGTAACTTTGCCAGAGATTATGACCCAACTTTGGAAAGACGGGGGCTTGTGCAGTTAGTGGAGTTAAACACGACTATAGCGTCTAGTGGCAAAGTTTCTCGTGGGACAATGAAAGCCTTTATACGCACACGAATGATTTTGTCGTATTTTTAGCCCATTGAATATAACTTAAAACTCCATTAATATTCTGGCATATTGTTATACGATTTTGGAAAGGGTCTATGAATGTTCTAGATTTCAAAGATACCGATTTAATCCCCCATTGTTTTTGTTTCTACCTGTTTACAGTCTTCTAGTTTTTGCCGGAATTACAAAATATATTAACCCAGTGGCTATGCCAATCCTCTCGTGAGGTTTTACTGGTGGGCTGTGACGCTCCTCTCAGAAGAGATGTGAAACACATGCCAAAACACGCCCAATACAAACAAATATCAAGCGTCACTGTCAGGGCTATAGGGATGAAAATCCAATGACATTTACTGCCCCCCGTCTTGCCTCCACCCTGCTCCTCCCATTTCCTCCCTCCACCCGACTAATGCTCCCATACGCACAGCTGTTCGTTGCCGATTTTTCGCCATATTTTCAACTACAGTCCACGTAACACTTTAATCACACATCTTTTGGGTATATATATGGTTGGATGCGCGCTTGCATTTCCTACACAATGATGTGGCTTTTGTTGCATTTTTGAAGAGTGAAAGTTTAAGAGGAATCGACCTTCGGCCGGGACATTATTCAACCGAAAAATATTCTACCAAAAAATGTACAAATTTATTTTGAAGGGGGGTCTTGGTTGTGTTTTTCAAGCTTGCTGAAGGTCTAGCGAGGACACTAATAAATACATGAATTAATAGAAGAAAACAAACGGCTCATCTCCCCTTAAACCTCATATTCCCAGGCATGCTCTCTAAACACGGCGCTGTCAACATTATTCTTTCACAGGGTGGCTCCGCTTCGAATACATGAGAGGGGTCTTGTAAAATCTGTCTGTCTGTCTCGCACACACACTCTCTCCTCTCTTCTCTTCTCTTCTCTTCTCTTCTCTTCTCTTCTCTTCTCTTTTCTCTCTCTGCAAAGGCGAGCCACTAAACAAATCCCTTCATTAAGAAATAAATCATATGATTACAAGAACTTTGTCTGTTTTCACTTAAGAAACGAAGGATGAGAGGCCAATTGATATTGTTTTAAAATTATATATGGATTCAGTAACATTAACCTAGATAAGTTATTCAAAAAAGCCGAAGAGGAAACAATATATTTTTTTTTAGGTAGGATAGCGAATCTAGATACAAACAAAAATCTTCACTCAGTGTAATTGATGAGTGGAACAAACTTCCAAATAAAGTAATAGACAGCTCCTCTATAGATATATATTTAAGAAAAATCTAGACTCGTACCACAGAAAAATTGGTGTGTAGTAGGCAGTAATTATCACCGTTATTATTTGGTATGGAGTAGGCAGTAATTATCACCGTTATTATTTGTTCAGCTGAAGAGAGCGTAAGAACAAAAACATTAAATAAATAAATAAAGAATAATAATTATAAAAGTCATCATTAAAAATGTACATACTAC
>CM064511.1:39080672-39085663 GCA_032716605.1 Paralithodes platypus
ATGGAGCTAAACAAAGGGGTCCAGAAAAAAATCCCTCGGGTAGAAATCTCCCTTAACCCTTTCAATACCGGTGCCATCCTTTTACCTATATTCTGCCTATTAGACGATTTTATTCAGTTTAAAGAGGATACCATCAGCAGCAATTAACCCATTCATTACCAGTGACTTTCTGTTCATCATATTCTGGGAACTATTAGACGATTTTAGTCATCTTAGAAGAGACTTCTACCCATTAAAAGGCCATAACTTATCTCAAATAATCCTTTTAACTACCATATATCCTTCCTAAGCTTCATAAAGTCATGTAAATGTAGGTGAAATCCAATACAAAGACGTTACCGGTACAGTTAACAGGCTTCGAACGATCTCACTTAACCATTTTGACTACCACAGATCCTTCTTAAACGGCACAAAACCGTCTAAATATAGCTAACAAAAAATACCAATAAGTCGCTTTTACCGGCAGGGTTTAGTTTGGGTATGATTGCTGTTCATATTTACTGGGATATTTCCTGTATGAATAGCATTATGCAAATTGTTTGAGAATTTTACCCAACAATATCTTTTCATCAAGTAACTTCGTTCAAATATTTATGTAGGTATAATATTTTTATATATACTGTATATATATATATATATACACAATATATAATATAGTATATGTATACAGTATATATATATATATATATATATATATATATATATATATATATATATATATATATATATATATATATACTGTATATATATATATATATATATATATATTTTTTTTTTTCTGGATCCCATCTCCCTCATGTTTAGCCCCATTACTTGTTCATATTGTCACCAACCCATCAATTAACTTACAAATTAACCTAATTAATGAAATCAATGAAACTAATGAATACATGTGGTACTCCAAGGATTCGAACGTAGGCTACTCACACCATAAATTCCGCGCACTAACCATTACGCTATGAAGACATAATTATTAAGACGTTCACCGCAATAGTTTGGTGATTTAAAGACCTTTCGTGCCATGTGGGTGTCATTTTGTTCCTAGCGAGCGACAGCGAGCTTGTAATTTAAAAGGAACCGACCTTTTGCCAGTAGATGAATACTGGGACAACACGATCCCTATATTGTTTTCTCTTTAACCCTTTCTGTACCAGCGACGTTTATTATAATTTATTCTAGCTATATTTAATCGATGTTATGCAGTTTAGGAAGGATCTGTGGTAGTTAAAAGGGTTGATTGAGATATTTTGGAGCCATATAATTACTAGAGATCCTTCCTAAACTAAATAATATTGATTAGTTGTACCCAGGATAAATAAAATGTCGATGGTGCAGAAGGGGTAAACTGGCGGTAAATTGCAAAGTTCCCATCACAATTTCTCAGTTATTTTGAAGATTTTGTAGTAAAATATAATGCTAAATATATAAAATACGGTCTTAACCCCTTCAGCACGATGACGTATTTTCCATCATATTCTGGTTAGCATTAGACGATTTTCTTCAGCTTATAATATACCTCTAAAACTCAAAGTGGTAAATATGAGCTCTTTAAGGGGGGGTGACCTGCTCTTTGTATTTATCCCCTTTTCTCTCTTTATCTGGCTTGTATCCATTCGGCCCCATTCAGCCAACTATTTTAAGACGTTTAATCCCTGTAGGTGTCGATTTCTTCCTGGCGAGCGATAACGAGCCAGCATTATATTAAGAAATCCGGCTTCGCCGGAGATAATTTTTCTATCGAAAAATGTACAAATTTAGCCTGCTGTCAAAAACATTTAAAAAATATGCTGGCTCGCTACCGTTCACCAGTAAAAAATTGACACCTGGATGGGGATAAACGTCTTAAAACAGTAGGCTGAATAGGGCCGAATGGATACAAGCTAGAGAAAGAGAGAAAAGGGGAGAACAAAAGCAAGTCACCCCCCTTAAACCCTCTGAATGACATAAGTTCTTCTTAAACTACATAAAATTGTCTAATTTTAGCCAGAATCAAAGGTAAAAAGACGTACTCATGCTGAAGGGGTTAATATGATGCAGAGACACAGTAGTTGCACATTATAGGATACTCTCTAAACTTTAAGGCAGTGTCACACATTTTCGAGCAATTTTTACGGGCAATTATGGTCTGTAAGATTACAAAATTATACTTAATCAGATTTCAGCCGCCTAACATAATTGACCTTCAGTCTAGTTACCGATACCAGTGCCAAAATGTCCGGAAATATTACGAGAACAAACTTGCTCATGGAAAATTGACGGAAAAAGCGCTCGTGTGACACCGGATTTATCTTCTTCCGTTCTTCAAAGTATGCGATGGCTTGGTGGGATAATTACGGAACTGACAGTTTCCCATTGACTTGCTCGTTAATATAATCGATATCCGATAATGCATAAATACGATTTCAGTCTCAGGGTGACTTTCATTTGGGTGTTTGATATATTTGATTCGATACCACTTATATTTATTAACCCTTTGAGTACCAGCGACGTGTGTATTATATTACTCTAGCTATATTTAAGCGATATTATGCAGCTTAAGAAGGATCTGTGGTAGTTTAAAGGGTTTGGTTGAGATCGTTTGAAGCCTTAATATAGCTAAAGGTCCTTCCTAAGCTGAATAAAATCGTCTCATAGTTGGCAGAATATGATATAAAAGGACGTCCCTGGTACTGTACGGGTTAAGGGGGAGGTAGTCGCTTTTTCTGGACTCCCTTCTCCATCAATTTTAGCTCCATTTGTTTTGTGATTATAAGACGTTCGCCCTATTATTTTGACGATTGTAAGACCTTTAACTCCATTTATTTGTCAATATTTGGATCTTTTGTGACATTTAGCTGTCAAATTATTGGTTGTGGTATATCACAGTTGGTACGGACTATGAACATCTTTTGAAAGCGTTTTATCTGAAAATGCCTCACATGTTGTGTTTAGATTCCAATATTCGTATTAAATGCTCGAATACTGTATATAGTTCCAGCAAGTTACTCCTAAAATAGTTAATGAGGATTGGAGGGAGAAACTGCTTTGGTATTAAAAACCTAGTCGTCTACTACTCAGCCACCTGGAATGGATCGAAATCCTTGTGAATGGGGCTCCACCATATTACTGATGGAGTTATTGACGGATGGAAATATGGCAATTACAGTTGAAAGTTCTGAATGTACCTGACCTGTAAATAATAATAATAATAATAATACTTAAATGTCAAAATTAGGGTTATACGCACCCAAATCTCATACCCAAATTGACATGTATACAGGTATATATATATATATATATATATATATATATATATATATATATTAAAGACCAAGGCATATTTGTTTTTTTTACTAACTTTTTACTTGTTTTTTCAATATTTCTCACTGTATGTGTGATTTCATCATTCAAATGATATATTAAGTTTCCAAAGTTCATTATTATTTTCAATTAGGTGTTGAATAATACGTCAACTTTCATTTTGTTTGTCCTATTATTTATTCACTAAACGTTTCGTGCTTTCTTTGTACATCTTCAGTAGATTTGTATCTGTAAAAGTAAAAAATATGAATTACTATATGTTTCTTAAAATATGAAATAAATAGTTAACATTTGTTTAAAAGAACAAGTGAGTGTTCTCAGGCATTAAAAGAAATATATAAATATCACTTACATATCGAACTACGCTAATTTAATTAAAACACACAAGTTGTATAACACTGGGTCAGAGTTGAAATAAGATTGTAAACATGTTACTAAAATACACAGGGGTTAATTATCAGGACTTACGAGTTGATTGCTAGCTCAACTGTACAATCTAATACATCAGTCACAGTTGAGCTAGCAATCAACTCGTAAGTCCTGATAATTAACCCCTGTGTATTTTAGTAACATGTTTACAATCTTATTTCAACTCTGACCCAGTGTTATACAACTTGTGTGTTTCAATTAAATTAGCGTAGTTCGATATGTAAGTGATATTTATATATTTCTTTTAATGCCTGAGAACACTCACTTGTTCTTTTAAACAAATGTTAACTATTTATTTCATATTTTAAGAAACATATAGTAATTCATATTTTTTACTTTTACAGATACAAATCTACTGAAGATGTACAAAGAAAGCACGAAACGTTTAGTGAATAAATAATAGGACAAACAAAATGAAAGTTGACGTATTATTCAACACCTAATTGAAAATAATAATGAACTTTGGAAACTTAATATATCATTTGAATGATGAAATCACACATACAGTGAAAAATATTGAACAAACAAGTAAAAAGTTAGTAAAAACAAATATGCCTTGGTCTTTAATAAATTTTGCCTCAGTGAAAACATGCTGCCTACTTATATATATATATATATATATATATATATATATATATATATATATATATTTTCTTTAATACATACGAGGTTGAAAGAAATGGCAATTTCTGCGTTGGAAATGTTATTATTCAAAGTTTCCAGGTCTCTGATGAGTTTTCGCTGGGTGGCAGGAAGTAGATGAAGGAAATGAGCAAAATTCATGGTGGTACAGGGTTACATAAATGTACATGATGATACAGGATATACGACGCGTTTCACTGGACAACCAGCATTATCAAGTAAGGAAGGAATCCTGTGCGCATGCGTGAAGCGGTTAACCCCTTCTCTCTCCTAGTTTACGCTTCCACCAATAGCAGCCTTTTGCCCCCTGTTTTCCGCCTCCTCTGATCCTCCACCCTCTATATATACCCTTCCTGTTTACCTTTTATATCATTCCTTCCTTACTTGATAATGCTGGTTGTCCAGTGAAACGCGTCGTATATCCTGTATCATCATGTACATTTATGTAACCCTGTACCACCATGAATTTTGCTCATCTCCTTCATCTACTTCCTGCCACCCAGCGAAAACTCATCAGAGACCTGGAAACTTTGAATAATAACATTTCCAACGCAGAAATTGCCATTTCTTTCAACCTCGTATGTATTAAAGAACATTTATTACCTGGCTTTACTAACATA
>CM064511.1:39085763-39112332 GCA_032716605.1 Paralithodes platypus
ATTCATAGGGTCCGGGACTCATTTTCGTGTTCCCTCGCCCCTTACCTCTCTCTGTCTCGATAAGTAGGATAATTTTACAAGGGGAGGAGGATTCCTAGCCTCCTGCCCCTTCAAAAATGTTACAGAAATTCTAACAACGTCCGGGTTTTATTTATTTATTTATTTATTCATTTATTTATGTCTTGTATTTTTATTTTTATTTTTAATTATTTTTTTGCCCGGCTTAAGATTCTTTTGTTTTCCATATGATCAGTACCATCCAGGGTTGGTTGAATTTGTCGCTCTGCCTGGGGTCAACCTTCCAGAATATTAGAGGGATGTTGGTATGCGGTCGTGATGTGCTACCGATGTGTCCTGGGGCGCCAAATTTCGGAATCAGGTTTATACTTTGGCCCTGACAGTATCAGAAGAAGTATAATACCAAATTGGCTATTACATTTACTATTTTTCTACAGTAGCATCCATCAATATGGTTGGTGAATGGTACAACAAATGAGACTGGTGAGATAGGGTGTGGTAATTCCAGAGAGAGAGAGAGAGAGGGGGGGGGGGGGAGATATGGAGGGAGGGAGAAAGAGAGTGAATGTGTGTGTGTGTGTGTGTGTGTGTGTGAGTGTGAGAGTAAGGGTGAGAGATAGATAAATACATTAATAATTGGCTTGTTTAACCTTCTATACACGTATGTATGTTTGTATATACTCAGGCACAATACCCCATAGCTGGGGGTGGCCGATTTGAGGCAGAGCCCAAACAGAAACTAACATTTACAGTTCATAACTAACACAATAGAAAGTGCCCAAGCATTTACAGTTCATAACTAACACAATAGAAAGTGCCCAAGCATTTACAGTTCATAACTAACACAATAGAAAGTGCCCAAGCATTTACAGTTCATAACTAACACAATAGAAAGTGCCCAAGCATTTACAGTTCATAACTAACACAATAGAAAGTGCCCAAGCATTTACAGTTCATAACTAACAAAATAGAAAGTGCCCAAGCATTTACAGTTCATAACTAACACAATAGAAAGTGCCCAAGCATTTACAGTTCATAACTAACACAATAGAAAGTGCCCAAGCATTTACAGTTCATCACTAACACAATAGAAAGTGCCCAAGCATTTACAGTTCATCACTAACACAATAGAAAGTGCCCAAGCATTTACAGTTCATCACTAACACAATAGAAAGTGCCCAAGCATTTACAGTTCATAACTAACACAATAGAAAGTGCCCAAGCATTTTGTAAAGTTTCATATCCAGTGCTATGTCTATTTTTGAACATACTTATCTATCTGTCGTCTAATTGTGAACTCCCGTACTTATTTCATTGTTATTAATGGCTATATATACGTTTCGTTCAATTAAAGCAAATAACAATAGAATGTGTAACTTAACAAGGAGAAAGAACCAATGTATTGAATATATTTGCATATGATTATATAAACGTAATATGAAAGTTGATACACTTTCACAGATTGTGTTATTATTATGGTGAACATAATAAATATATATATAAATAAAAAAACAATGACAATGATCAATGCCAGTTTGCCAAATAATTTCCCACCGCTCCAATATCCAAACACATTCAGTATGTAATTCACAACCATCAAATATTTGCTCTCAGTGTTGATGAACAATATCAATTATATACAGTATGTGAATTGTTGCAGGCATATAATGTTTTTCCAATAAAGCAATTTGATTATGTGATACTATTCAATCGTGTTTCAGTGCATTAGTTATGTTATTTTATGAAGTACAGAGGGCCGAGCTTGGTCATTTTCAATCGTGTTTCAGAGTTTGGGAAGCACAGAGGGACGTTCTTGGTCATTTTCAGTCGTGTTTCAGTGGATTAGTTATGTTAGTTTGGGAAGCACAGAGGGCCGTTCTTGGTCATCATGATATGAGGGGGTTTGCAGGAAGAGAAATAGGATAGAACTAAGAAAGTAAAAACGTGTACACCTTATCCATTGCATTACAAAAGGCAATTGCATACCATGTGCATTTTCCTTTGCCTGTCAATGTATTATCCTAATATCATTACCAAGTTATTAAGGGGACAGTGGCTGCTTGTTTTGGTCTATTAATTCATTTATTCATACATTTTTTTAGTTTCCTCCCTAGACCTCCATCAAGCTTAGAAAAACATCCCTTCAAGATAGATTTGTAAATTTTTCGGTAGAATAATATCCCGGCCAAAGGCCGGTTCCTTCTAAGATTACAGGCTCGATATCGCTAGCCATGAAAAAATCGACACCTGAATGGCACGAAAGGTCTTAAAATTGACAACGAAATGGGGCGAAAGGTGTTAAAATCGCCAAACTAATGGGCCGAACGTCTTAAAATCTCAAAACTCGTGGGGCTAAACATTAGGGAGAAGGGGGTCCAGAAAAACGGGTCTGTCTCCCCTTAAAGCACACAAAAAGTAAAGTGCCTATAATTTGCAGATATCTATGTTCGCTCTCATATTTACATTTAATCATGGACGTGGGCATCATCAACTTGGCACACATTCACTGATTGGTCATTATAACTTTTCGCTACAAAAATCCATGCTGAATTATTACGTATTCGGCGGTATCCACACAGGTCGGCTTCTCGAGACCATAACTACATTGTAAAACTTGTGTATTCAACTTTATCAAAACTGGTATACGTGAGAGAGAGAGTGAGAGAGTGAGTGAGTGAGTGAGTACAAAGGAAATCCAGGAGAGAGAGAGAGAGAGAGAGAGGGGGGGGGGATTACTATTTCAATATAGCATCTGAATAACGTAGGTCTTTCTTGCTCTGCATAAAATCGTCTAATGCTAACCAGAATTGAAGATGTATAAAACAAAAGCAGCATTTTCAAACACCATGTATACAAAATTACAGTGATAAATCATAATAACACCCACAAGAAGATATTATCCCCCAAATAATCATGTTATAATATACCGGTATATATATATATATATATATATATACCGGTATATTATAACCTGATTATTTGGGGGATAATAATATTCCGGTATATATATATATATATATATATATATATATATATATATATATATATATATTAGGACGCCTTTACAGAACACACAATGTAAATAATAATAGGTAAATAAAATGTCCATTATAGTCAACTCAATAAAAAGTATATTATTAGGAATAAGACTGATTTCTACAAGGATAAAACAGAGTAAATCATAATCAATATCCTCATTGACTGTGTATACCCTTATTATGCCATTCTTGATGTTACAGTTACATGACAAACTATTTTCTCCCCAACTGTTCACCTCGCATGCTATCTCGAACTGGGTCACCTATACAGAGCCTCGGGGAAACGAGAGCTATATGTGGAGTGCTCATAAATACAATTCTCCTTTTATTGCCCAACTGGAATATTTTGATTTTTATATATTATCTGACTTCTTCATCAATACAATATTCAATACAATATACAAATTATCTTCAATCACGTCTAGGTTCTTTTTTTCTCACATCGTATATCCGCAGCGTTAATAAATACAATACATGGTCATCTTTTCATACACAGCTATGATATGTTTGGTCATATATTATCTGAATAGTCCACAGATTCAATACAAATGCTCCTATTTATGTAACACTAGGTTATTTTTGTTAGCATCTTATCTGTACTGTTCATAAATACAGTATATTCTCTCTTCTTCATGCACAATTAATTATATTGTTGTTAAACGTATTTGAGTACCAGCGACGTGTTATATTTTACTCTAGCTCTATTTAGACGACACTATGCAGCTTAGGAAGGATCTGTGGTAGTTAAAAGGGTTGGTTGAGATAGTTTGAAACCTTATTATTGCTCGAGGTCTTTCCTAAGCTGAATATAATCGTCTAATAGGTCCCAGAATATGATGAAAAGGACGTCACCGGTACTGTATGGGTTAAACGTATCTGCATTATACATAAATACAGTATATATTCTCATTTTCATACACCACTAGATTATTAATGTTCATAGAATAATTGCAGTGTTCATAAATACAGTACACATTCTGCTCTTCGTGCACAACTGGGGTATTTCTGTACATATCCTATTTTGGAATGCAACACTCAGAGCTTGGTGGTTTAGAATGCAGGAGAGAGGAAGTTATGTGGAGAGCAATAATCTTTCCAGCTTGGGTTGGCGTTAAAATTAGCTGGGGTAACAAGGTCACTAGATGAATTTAGAAAATATTTTACTGGGAAATTCATAGTAAAGAATGAAATTGAGAACTATTTTAAACTACTGATATTTTACCTAACATTGTTTTTTTTTCCTATTTACTCCAACCTCCTCGAAATGGATGTCTAGCCTCCTTTTGCATGTGTAAATTGTACAACTTTCTCTGGCAATAAATTCCACTCGTTGACCACACTGTAGAGTAGGTGAAGAAGTGCTTTGTGACTTCAAAATTCACCCTCAGGGTTTTTCATTTAAGTCTATTTGGCAGAGTTGATTAACTATTATTGATTTTGAACAGTGAATCTACGTCAATTTAGTCAAAGTACTATATTATCTTGAAACATTCAATTAATTGACCTCGCAATCTGCTTTTCTTAAGTGAAAGCAAAAAAAAATGTTTTAATCTTTCGTGATATGATTTATTTTTCAGTTACAATATCAACTTTGTCGCTCTATGCTGAACTAACTTCAGTTTCTCAATGTACTTGTTCAGATAAGGAGACCAAAATTGCACTCTATATTCAAGGTGAGGTCTCACTAATCTTTTAGATAACAATACTATAATGTTCTCATGCTTTTAAGTATAAATTATCTTAATAAATCCCAATGCTCAATTGGCCTTGTTTGCAGCTGCTGCACATTGATCTGAGGTCTTCAAGTTTTCAGATATGAGAACGCCCAGGTCTTTAACTAATGCACTTGTTTCTATTGGTAGGCCATTCCTCTTGAATTCATATTTTTTTTTTAGTATTACGTCTTTGTAAGACTTGACATTTGTTAACGTTGAATAACATCTGCCCTTTTTCTGACCACTGAATTATTAAATTTAAGTCAAATTGCAACTTATTTCTATCTGCTTCAATTAATACTGAATTTCCTATCTTTGTGACATTAGCGAACTTTGAGATACCGGTAGTGTTACTTAGTCGTATATCAATGTCATATATATATATATATATATACCGGTATATATATATATATATATATATATATTCTTTAATACATACGAGGTTGAAAGAAATGGCAATTTCTGCGTTGGAAATTTTATTATTCAAAGTTTCCAGGTCTCTGATGAGTTTTCGCTGGGTTTTTTTTTTTTTTTTTTTTTTTTTTCTATATTCCAACTTACTTCCTCTCGGGCATAGGCTGAGAGCCTTAACATTCACCGCTTTACAATGAACAGTGAAGCCCGTGAGGTCTTGTTCCAGTCTAGGGAGTGAGACATGTGAAGCACGTAGAGCACAACGAGCACCTGCCATCTTGCCTTCACATGAGGCACGGTGCTCACTCATGACCCGAAACGACCCCATCTCTGAAGCCATCTCGTTCCCGTGCTTCACTGTCTCACCCACTACACTCGGACTCTCACACTTACACACACACAACGCCACCTGTTGAGCAGATAACTCACCAGCATTGCACCCCTATAGCATATTTTGAATATGGGAATATTCATACAGTGCTATTTAATCAGGGAACAATGAGGGTATTTTATTGACGTTTCGGTGGGCTTTGTGGTAATGCACTGATACTAGGTACAGCACAAATTCCATCCCAATAATATCTTCCCATTGATACATCGGGATTTGAACCCGGGACCTTTGGATTACCAGGCCAGTGGCAAGACCACTCCACCACACCTCCCCTAAACCGTGAAGCGGTTAACCCCTTTCTCTCTCCTAATTTACGCTTCCACCAATAGCAGACTTTTGCCCCCTGTTTTCCGCCTCCTCTGATCCTCCACCCTCTATATATACCCTTCCTGTTTACCTTTTATATCATTCCTTCCTTACTTGATAATGCTGGTTGTCCAGTGAAACGCGTCGTATATCCTGTATCATCATGTACATTTATGTAACCCTGTACCACCATGAATTTTGCTCATCTCCTTCATCTACTTCCTGCCACCCAGCGAAAACTCATCAGAGACCTGGAAACTTTGAATAATAAAATTTCCAACGCAGAAATTGCCATTTCTTTCAACCTCTTATGTATTAAAGAAAATTTATTACCTGGCTTTACTAACATATATATATATATATATATATATATATATATATATATATATATGGAACAAGACTGACCCCAAGACCTATCCCTGAGGCACTCCAATAAACTGGTTCTCACTCGGATTCTACTCTATTATATCTATGTATTTACTCATTTATTTATTAACTTATTTGTTTAGAGAGTGTGTGTGTGTGTGTGTGTGTGTGAACAAGTGACGGATGCAGTGTTAAGGGTGAAAGTAAATTAAAGCCTAAACTGAAATAAGAGAGGAGGCTATGGAGGAGATCGGGTGAGGAAGATTGCAGTGTGACCTAGGGGAGAGAGAGAGAGAGAGAGAAGACGAGTACAAAAAGTCAGAGAAAATGTGTGACCGAAAGAGAGAGAGAGAGAGAGAGAGAGAGAGAGAGAGAGAAAATCACACAGAGATACATAGATACTCAGACCTTGCGGTCCCTATTAGGGGGTCCGGTTTTATTACTACTAGACAGGAACAATTTATAGTAGAATAATAGGACAGCAAAGTAGCAGGCTCTCTCCCCACCCTCCGCTACCTCCGGCTAAAAAGCCATAACAGAAAAAAGGATATAGCGTAACCTCATGGGTCAGGAAATGCCAACAAGGAATGTTTTTTATTGAGTATAAAAAATAAATAAGACTGTAAGGCAATTTACACTTATACTGTATATACCTAATCATTCATTCATATTATATTAGCATCAGATGATTGTCCAGTCTCTTCATAAACACATCAATTGAAATACTATCGACCACCTCCCTTGGTAAGCTATTCCACTCTTACAGAGAGAGTGAGTGAGTGAGTAGAAAAGAAAGAAAGAGAGGTCTGCAGGTAGGTAGGTACTGTAGGTCGGCAGCGGGTGAGGGATGCAGTATTAAGGGTGACAGGGCTGGGCGTCGTGTTCAACAACGGGGACAACTGGAGGCTGGGGGGGGGGGGTGGGGGGGAGGAGGGAAATAATAGTTCTCTCCACCTTGACCCACCATGATACCACTCACTGACCAATACCTTCTGAGCGTAATGTGGGTCACTAGGGTACTGCTATTATTGTTATTGTGTTTATATTACCTATCTGTTTATTTACTTTATTTTTTTCCTGGCGAAATCAAACTTGCAATTAAGGAGGAATTGGCTTTCGGCAGGGATGTTTTTTTTACCTCCCCACCCCCCCGCCCCCAAAAAACAAAACAAACCCGTACATATTTAGCTTGTAAGGGGATCTCGAGAGGTTGTTATTGTGTGTGTGGTATATTTTTCGCTTATTTTGTTCTCCATTTGGAGGAGAATCAGGGGTTTTCCTTAGTTTGAAGGGGGTGTAGGTAGGCACAAACTACAAAACACACAAATAACTCGAAAAATACAGTAATACCTTTAGTACAATAACATGGCATCTACCTTATAATATGTGGTAGGTAGAGAATAGTTATTTATTTATCTTTGTTATGTATCAGTATCTATCTATCTCTATATTTATCTATCAGTCTGTCTGTCTGTCTTGAGGAAAATTACTAAAGTCTATTTGGGGTTTTTTCCAGCTGATGGTAAACTTAATCTCTTAGGAACAAATTTCTCATACCTAATGGAATAATATTCAACTATCATATAGTTAAGACATGACAATTTACCATCAGCTGGACAAAAATAGACTATAATTTTGTACCTTGAGCTGCCATGTACTGCTACCTTCCCCAAATGATTAATGCCACTGACCGAGACCTTTGTAACGTGATGTACAGTTAACCACATAAATTTGCATACACTTCGTGATTTTATGTATGGAAGGAAAATCGTCAGTATGGATTCCTTAGTTGTCGTTCTACTGGCGAACTCCTTTCATATCTTACTAACGCTTGGTCATCCTCCTTTCGGGACTTTCGGTGATAACTTTTCTATTGCGCTAGACATATTGACGGCCTTTCATCGATTCGGGCACACATCTCTAATTTATAAAACTACCCTACGTCGATTTTTGCTTTACTTTTTATGAATAAGACCAGGGGAAGGAAAACAAAGGTGAGGAAAATAGCTTCCTCCTGAGCCACCATATTCCCTTCGTCCCGGATCAAGCTGCCTGTTTTATGATGATCAAGTCTTTTCCTTTCCTGCTTTTTGTCCTACCTTACACATTGCTTTCTTTGGGTCACACTTGCCTTTCCTTTGTTATATTGTATGTATGTATATACACAGGTGGCCGACACGAGACAGAACCAGAACAGAAACAACATTTAAAGATCCTATTCTCAGGGTCCGGGACCACTTTCACGTTCCCTCGCCCCTCTCTCTATCTCGTCAAGTAGGAGAATTATACATTTGTCATTACATTGAAATTGTTATCATTTTCATGTATCAAAAACTTATTAAATTAATTAGACAGTCATTTGTAAGGACCTTGTTTTGTAAGGACCTTTATAATGTAGTAAATCTATCAAGCTTAACATAAAGATGAAAAGACGTCGTCGGTACAGAAGGGGTTAAGTGTACCAAGCTGTCAGACCTCTTTAACCCCTTCAGTACCGGTGATATCCTGCTCATTATATTCTGGCTACTATTAAACTTATCTCTCTTAACTCTTTTTACTACCACAGATACTTCTTAGACTCCACAAAAATGTCTTTGGATGTGATAAACGTAATTTCATGTATTTTTCTAAATAGTGCAAGACTAAAACTACAAAGACGTCGCCGGTACAGAAGGGGTTAATACATGAATTTGAATATATATTAAAAAAAACTCGCTAATAATGCCATTCATTATACCTATCGTAACTATACTATATATCATTTAATGCTTACCAAAACCTGACCAAAGTGTTCATATTGGTACGAAAACAATGAAGCATATATATTGTATATGTGTATCGCAATAGCTTTCACATATCCTTTTTTAATTTTTCATTCTGCTCACTCTCTCTCTCTCTCTCTCTCTCTCTCTCTCTCTCTCTCTCTCTCTCAGATTAGATAGTATTTTGCTCACTCTGTAAAAAGTGTAGTGCACTAAACAGTCTCTCTCCTTCCACTTCGCGTATCTCCTCGGAATGGACCGCAAGGTCTCTGAGATACTAACTCTAACTCTCTCGCTCTGTCTCAGTCTCAAGCACCCTCTCCACCCCAGGCCTACGTCTGATTATAATCACTTCATCGATATTTCCCCCACTCCATACTCTTTATAATGGTTCCAGTCGCTTTGTTAAGCTACTTGAGTTTACCCCTCATAAGTGAGCCCACCTCGCTTTTTGTTTTCTCTTTCTCTCCCTCTCTCTTGTTTGTATTCATTCGGCCCCTTTTAGCCTACTGTTTTAAGACGTGTACCCCCCATCCAGGTGTCAATATTTTCCTGGCGAGCGGTAGCGAGCCAGCATATATATTTTTGTTTTGTTTTACAGCAAGCTAAATATGTACATTTTTCGATAGAAAAATGACTCCGGCGCAGCCGGATTTCTCCATACAATGCTGGCTCGCTATTGCTCGCCAGGAAGATATCGATACCTGGATGGGGATAAACGTCTTTAAACAGTTGGCTGAATGGGACCGAATGGATTCAAGCTAGGGAAAGAGAGAAAAGGAGAGAAAGAAAAAAAAATGCCGGTGACCCCCCTTAATTAAGAAAAAAACAGGTGGTGTCACACGAGTACGTTTTTTTGGGCCAGGCAATTATCGATGAGCACTATCTGCGTACTATTAAGGGTCATTGTTATCGGCAAATTGAGCCACTTGCGAGTTTCATTCTATAAGGAAGTTGGTGATTGTTTACATTGATATTTAGCAGTATTACCAAATTAAAATGCCGTTTGTGTAGTTAACCTTTATAAATCCATACAACCCAACCGACCACTTGCGGGGTTCAAGCTATACGAAGGACTAGTTGGAGCCTTAAAACATCGTCATTAAACCAGGAAATGCAATCATAAATGTAGGTTTCTGATGGATAGAAAGCATGCTTTATACATGTAACTACGACCGTAATTTTAAGAAGGGAATTCTGTTTATTAGCGATATCTACAACTCCAACTTCCTTATAGCCTGAAACTCGCAAGTGGTCAATTAAACAAAGTAGAACAATTTAGGGAATGTATTGTTTAAGGGGAGATTTCCACCTGAGGGATTTTTTTCTTGACTCCTTTCTCCCTCATGTTTAGCCCCATTGTTTTTCTAATTTTAAGACGTTTGCCCCATTATTTTGACGATTTTAAGAACTTTCAAACCATTTCTGTCAATTTTAAGACCTTTCGTGCCATTTAGGTGTCGATTTTATCCTGGCGAGCGATAGCGAGCCTGTAATTTAAGAGGAACCGGCTTTCAGCCGGGACATTTTTCTACCGAAAAATGTACAAATTTATCTTGAAAGGGGCTCAAGGGGGTGTAATCTTAAGCTTGAAGGATACCTAGGGAACAAACTACAAACCTCCCCTTAAAAAGCTAAAACTAATGGAGATAAACATGATGGAGATGGAGTTCCACAAAAACGAAATGCCTCCCCTTAAGACACAAAGATTGACAAATATGGAGAGGATGTCAACTAGAAAGTGGTGTTGGACATCTTAATTTTATCATAATTATGTATTTATTAATTATATATCTTTTTATATATTTATTTATTTATTTATGTCTTAAATTAGGAAGCTATTATACTGTAGTCCCTAATTTTTGTGAGGCATTACATTAAATGACTGAATTGAAAACTTTATGATTTGCTATCAATTAGCGAGTTCCACATACGAAACAAATATAGTTAGAAAATCCGAAGGTAATTATGCAGTTTGTTCGCATGGTCAAACTGAAACATTCCCCCTCACAGCTCCAGGCAAAGAAAGAACGTGTGTGTGTGTGTGTGTGTGTGTGTGTGTGTGTGTGTGTGTGTGTGTGTGTGTGTGTGTGTGTGTGTGTGTGTGTGTGTGTGTGTGTGTGTGTGTGTGTGTGTGTGTGTGTGTGTGTGTGTGTGTGTGTGTGTGTGTGCGCGCGTGTGTGTGCGTGTGTGTGTGAGTGTGATTACGGTAACAAGGTCGATGTTGACTCGTGTTTGTTGGACTAGTAAGCTCCAACCCTTTCACCAAGATACATAGAGTATGTATCTTGCCTTTCACCATCCCCCCCCCCCCCCCTCTCTCTCTCTCTCTCCCGTTCTCTCGCTCTCTCGCGCTCTCTCTCTCTGTGTGTAAGTGCTTGTTCTGCTTTCAGGTTGTTGGGAGTGATATTCTGTCATCATTTCAATAGCTAAAAGTTAGTTAAAATAGGACTTCAGAGGCTATCAACCATTCAGGAATATTTAGCCAGCACACTGTAAGTCAAGAATAGCGTCAGGACTGCCCCTTTTCGAGAAATCCAGTCTCTTCATATTTTTTTTTTTTTTAGGCAATTTTATACTGCTGCACTTGACTGGGTCCATTTGCTGTTATAATAGCTTGTTTTGCTTTAGGGTTATTAATTGCCAATGTTTTATTTTAATCGAGACCTAATATGAATTAATACTACTTAAAAGATCCAAAATTCTGAGTTTCCTTTCATAATTGAAAAAAAAAAATAAAATGAAAAATAAATATATTATCAATGTATCAAAACGATAACAACAATCACTGTGCTATACCCTGTTCCGAATAGGTAGACCAGAAATTGTGAACCCTTTCCTCTGGTTATTATTAGACGATTTCATTCAGATTAAAAGGGCCTCCAGCAATTAACAGGCTTCTAAATATCTCGCTTAACCATTTTTGACAACCACAGATCCTTCTTAAGCTGCACAAAGTCGTCTGAATACAGCTAGAATAACAACGGGACGTCTCCGGTACGGAAGGGGTTAACTGGGGAATCGAATATACTGAGCACATAATATTTAAAAGGAAATTTGACGTAATAACTAGATATTCCTCCAAATAATATTATAAAAGGTTCATATTGTATTATAATGAGAGTATTCAATATTCAATAGGGAACCCTGATTAAGGGGGAGGTAGTCGCTTTTTCTGGACCTCCTTCTCCCTCATATTTAGCATATTAGTTTTGAGATTTTAAGTCGTTCATTCTATTAGCTTGGTGATTTTGAGACCTTTCACCCCATTTATCTGTCAATATTAAGACCTTTCGTGCCATTTAGGTGTCCATTTTGTCCAGGCGAGCAATAGTGACCCTGTAATTTTAGAAGAAGCCGGCCTTTGGCCGGGAAATTTTTCTACCGAAAAATGTATAAATATATCTTGTAAGGGGTCTATTTTTGTTTTGTTTAAGCTTGGAGATCTAGCGAGGAAATTCAAAAATATATAAATAAATAAATACATAGACCAAAACACCCAGCACTATCTCCTGATTAACATACGGCTCCAATCAGGCATCGATATATTATTATTTATGAATAATACTGGGTGGTACTGGATGATGCCGGGATGAATATTAATTGTTACCCACGTTTATTATTAACTCCTCTCGCTCTCTCTCTCACACACACACACAGACACCCAAACATACCCACCCGCCCCCACACACACACACACACACACACACACACACACACACACACACACACACACACACACACACACACACACCCACACCCACCACACACAATATACACACACACACACACACACACACACACACACACACACACACACACACACACACACACACACACACACTCAAAAGTATATATAATAAACATTGCACCTATAATTTAAGGGGAGATGGGTCGTTTTTCTGGTCCCTCTTCTCCCTCATGTTTAGCCCCATTAGCTTACAGATTTTAGGATGATTGCCCCATTAGTTTGTCGATTTTAAGACATTTCGCCCCATTTCCTTGTCAATATTAAGACCTTTCGTGCTATTAGGTGTAGATATATTTTCATGGCGAATGATAGTGAGCCTATTTGGAATAACCGGCCGTCGGCCTAGATTTTATGACGTTCGGCCAAATAGTTTGGTGATTTTTACAACTTTCGCCCCATTTCGTTGTGAATGTTACGACCTTGCGTGCCATTTAGGTGTCGATTTTTTCCTGGCGAGCGATAACGAGAGTTGAAATTTGAAGAGGAACTGGCCTTTGGCCGGGAATTTTTTCCACCGAAAAATGTACAAATTGATCTTGAAGGGTGATCTAGCGGGTGTTTTACTAAGCTTTAGGGAGGTCTAGCAAGGAAACTAAGAAATACAGGAATATATGAATTAACAGACCCCAAAATCGGCCCATCTCCCGTTAAGTCCACAGATATTTACCAGTGGGCTAGACACTATGACATTCGAGTGTACAGACTCTCATAAAAATACGTGGACCTCACCCATTTCTAATTACGAAAAAAAAAAATAATAAATAAAACAAAAAACCGAAAGTATATCTCTGGAAACGAACTTACGAATATCCTTTACTATACATCAACTACACAACTATATTATACGCTTTATTAGAAAGCAAGTTCCATCCAGAAAATCAACCCTGATAGTTATAATTATTACATAAAAAAAAACCCACACAGGGGGTCCAGGATTACTTATGAGTGGGTTAGACACTATGGCACCCGAGTGTACTTTACCCACAGATGCTATTACTTAACCCCTTCTGTAACGGCGCCGTCTTTCTTATTATATTCTAGCTATATTTAAGCGGTTTTGTGCGGTTTAAGAAGGATCTGTGGTAGTAAAAAGGGTTAAGTGAGATAGGTCGATGCCTTTTAATTGTTGGAGACCTCTTTAAGGGGAGGTATTTAGTTTGTTCCCTAGACCTCCATCAACCTTAAAATTACACCCCCTAGAGTCCCTTTCAAGATAAATTTGTACATTTTTCGGTAGAAAAATGTCACGGCCGAAGGCCGATTCCTCTTAAATTACAGGCTCGCTATCGCTCGCCAGGATAAAATAGACACCTGAATTGCACGAAAGGTCTTAATATGGGGTGAAAGTTCTTAACATCGCTAAACTAATGGGGCAAACGTTTTATAATATCAAAAGCAATGGGGCTAAACATGAGGGAGAAAGGGGTCAAGAAAACAATCCCTCAAGTGGAGATCTCCCCTTAACAGTGAATATAATCATCTAAGCAACAATATATGAAGAGGCTCAACAAAAAGGCGCGTTCATCTCACCCAACCCTAACGCAACCCCACACTCAGGGTTACCATATCAAGTCCGCTAGATCGTAAATACATGACAAACATCGCTAGAATAATGCCATAATCTTTAGCACATCACTTATATGCCAAAAATCAATTAAATAATGCCACAATCTCTAGAATATCACTTACAATGGCTCAAATCTCCAAAATATCGCTAGAATTCATGGCGCTAGATGTAAACATTTGCCTCTAGATCCAAGTAAATAGCGGGAAAGTAGCTAAATTGGCGACACTGCACACACACACCCATTGACAATAATTGGAAGCCAGCCGTAATTCCCATCGCTCTCGCTCTTCCGGGGCCTCAGGAAATGATGGTAGACAACTCCATTAGAAACCAGTCGGGGAGAAACTCATTTAGGAGAGATGGTCGTTTTTCTGGGTCCCCTTTCTCCCTCATGTTTAGCCCAATTATTTGTTCAGTTTTTACGACGTTCGGCCCATTAGTTTGGCGATTTTAAGATTTTTCGCCCCATTTCTTTGTCAACATTAAGACTTTTCGTGTCATTTAGGTGTCGATTTTTTCCTGGCGAGCGATAGCGAGCTTGTTATTTAAGAGGAATCGGCCTTCGGCCGGGACATTTTTCTATCGAAAAATGTACAAATATATCTTGAAGGAGGGTATTGGGAAGTGTGTATTTTTAAGCTTGATGCAGGTCTAATCTATTTTGTATTAATTTCACAACACCACCAAACGCCTCCAATAAAATTAATGAAAGTATATATGTGATCCACCGGGATTTGAACCTGGGTTATCACACACAGATTTAAGGAGAAACTAAAAAAAGGACAAAAGATCTATAAAGGATTATATAAATGATGGTAGACCACTCCATTAGTAACCAGTCGGGTAGAAACTCATTACCGGTCGGGATGGGGCCTCGATCACGATTTTACGGTATTGCAAGTTTTTTATCGGTTGCCAACTTTGTTTAAGGGGGGTCACCGTTTTTTGTTTATATTTCTTTCCTTTTCTCTCTTTCTCTGGCTTGTATCCATTCGGCCCCATTCAGCCAACTGTTTTAAGACGTTTATCCCCATCCAGGTGTCAATTTCTTCCTGGCGAGCGATAGCGAGCCAGCATTGTATGGAGAAATCCGGCTTCGCCTGAGACATTTTTCTATCGAAAAATGTACAAATTTAGCTTGCTGTCAAAATAAATATATATATATATATATACTGGCTCGCTACCGCTCGCCAGGAAAATATTGACGCCTGGATGAGGGTAAACTTCTTAAAACAGTAGGCTGACTGGGGCCGAATGGTACCAACCAAAGAGAGAGGGAGAGAAAGAGAAAACAAGCGAGGTGGGCTCCCTTATGCGAGGGGTGGGGGTAGGTTGGAAGGGGGGTTAGTAATTCTTCCCTAGCACAGTTGCCTCCCCTGCTTATACAGTAGATTTAGTACCCCCATATAAGGAGTATTGTTGGCGTATTTGGGAAGGGAGGAGGGGGGGGGGGAGGGGGGGGGGGGAGTAATTTTGCTTTGCTCTTCAAACTGTTATGCACATTTGTTTAGCTACGTAAGGACCTCGCGTAAATATTCAGCTTAACACCTTGAGGGTTATGACGCGGTTTAGCATTTTATTTTGGCTACCATTAGACGATTTTATGGAGTTTAGGAAGGTTCTCTAGGAATCTAAGGGGTCAAAACCAACTCAATTATGCCTCAGACTCCAACAGACCCTTCCTAAGCCGAATGCAATCGTCTATTGATAGCCAAGCTAAACTGTTAAAACGCTTCGTAGTCCTCAAGGAGTTAATGATATATCGTATTTCACATTTCATCTTCAAAAAGTTATTCATATTAAAACTAATAAAAAATAATATATAAAATTACATACAAACTTAATCGTAGTTAGCCGGAGTAGACATTATTTAAAACTTATATCATTAAAGTTAGATAAAATAGGACTTCAGAGGCTATCAACCCTTCTGGATTATTAAGCCAGCACACTGTAAGTCAAGAATACCGTCAGGACTGGAGCCCCTTTTCGAGAACTCCAGTCCCTTCGCTTATTGATCGGAAAATGATGGATAATGGGTCTCGATGAAAAATTAAAGTCAGAAGTTCGAATCCTGGATGAGGGGAAACAAATACAGGGATTCTTTTGTTTTGATGAGGAGAAAATGGGTGAGCGTCCGATTGTCTGAGCTTTTCCTTTTTTTTCAGTAATTAAAGGGAGACTGGCCGATTGTTTGGTCCATTAATTCATTTATTCATATATATTTTTTAGTTTCCTCCCTAGACCTCCATCAAGCTTAGAAAAACACCCCCTAGAAAGTTAAATTTGTACATTTTTTGGTAGAAAAATTTCCCGGCCGAAGGCCGGTTCCTCTTAAAATTGCTGGCTCGCTATCGCTAGCCAGGAAATAATCGACACCTAAATGGCACGAAAGGTCTTAAAATTGACAACAAAATGGGGCGAAAGGAGTTAAAATCGCCAAACTAATGGGCCGAACGTCTTATAATCTCAAAACTAGTGGGGCTCAACATTAGGGAGAAGGGGGTCCCCCAAAACGGGTCTGTCTCCCCTTAATTCCACCCCATTCCAGTTGTGTGTGTGTGTGTGTGTGCGCTCTCGGTTCGTTCTCCCCCCCCCCCCCCCCCCGTGTACAGTGACCCCCTACAATCCGTGTCCTGGTTCCAATACATTACTACTGAAGGTGTGCTTAAGGGGAGATGGTCCGGTTTTCTGGACCACCTTCTCCCTCATGTTTAGCCCCATTAGTTTTCAGATGTTATGATGTTTGCCCCATTAGTTAGTCGATTTTAAGACTTTTCGCTCCATTTCTTCGTCAATATTTAGACTTTTCGTGCTATTTAGGTGTCTATTTTTTCCCTGGCGAACGATAGTGAGCCTGTAATGTTGGAAGAACCCGGGAAATTAATCTAGGAGGGGGATCTAATGGATGTTTTTTTAATTATTTGATGGAGGTCTAGGGAGGAAACTAGAAAAATAATTAATACATGCAAAAATCGGCCAAACAGTGAACCATAAGCGGCTATACCCTGTTCCAAATAAGTAGGTCGGCACCGTTGAACATTAACCTCTTATAACTCACAAACGACTTGACTAATCGAGCTAATATTTCTACCATTTGAGAAGGGTCGGCCAGGGAATAGGTGTAGGTATTTACAACCCATTTGCTTCAGTCCCTTTTGAGTTATAGAGGTTACGAGTCACAATTTCTATCCTACCTATTTGGAACAGGATATGGCAAAGCTTTTCAGTGCAAACAGATCAGATCTACTATCACGGTTTGTATTATATGATACGGCCCTTACTTTGCATGTTAATCTTCTTGAGAGGCTAATCGTTATTATTATATATTATAAAATTTTCTTTCAGATTAAAGCGTGATGCGAATTTTATAATATCGTCTAATTATAAAAGAAGCTGTTATAGATTGAGTTATAACGGGGGATGTTGATTTACTGGTTGATATATTGATTTAGTTATATTATTTAGGTACTTTCTAGACATTCGTCAAGCTTAAAAAAAAACATCTCCAAGATCCCCCTTTTAGATGAATTTGTACATTTGTTGGTAGAAAAATAGTCCAGCCGAAGGCTGGTTCCTCCTAGATTACAGGATTGCTATCGTTCGCCAGGAAACAATCGACACCTAAATGGCATGAAAGGTGTTAATATTGACAAAGAAATGGGACGTAAAGTCTTAAAACCGCCAAACTAATGCGGCGAACGTCTCAAGCTCTGAAAACTAATGGAGCTAAACATGCGGGAGAAGGAAGGCGGGCCACACAAATCAACTCTCTCCCCTTAAATCCATTACATAAAGATAACCCATCGAAAAACACAAAATAGCTTTTGTCGTGTTTAAGTTCCACCCTCAATCCCCTCTGCAAATTATATAACCCTTTTTATAATATTACTCGCATGCCTAATTTGATCTAATAAAGGATTCTCATGTCCAGAGGGTCCCCTTTTCCTTATCACCCTATTGTTTATTCTATCCCTTATTCATATGTTCTGTACCTGTCTGTGTAATATGATCGAAAACATATTGCTATTCTTATTCATACGCAAAGCAATTATATATTCAAAAGTGTGTGTGTGTGTGCGTGTGCGTGTGCGTGTGCGTGTGCAAATCATCGTGTAGAAGTGTAGTGTTGTGCACAAAATATAAATTTACACAAGCATTTTTCCTTTTGAGCGTTTTTTCACCCCACTTTGTTGAATATTTATCAGGGCGTTTCTCATCATTAAAAACTTTAGAGGACTTACGGGGAGATGGGCCGTTTTCTGGTCCCTCTTCTTCCTCATGCTTAGCCCCATTAGTTTTCAGATTTTTAGACTTTCGACCCATTAGTTTGGCGTTTTTAAAACCTTTCTTCCCATTTATTTGTAAATATTTAGACTTTTTGTGTCACTTAGGTGTCGAGTTTTTCCTGGCGAGCGAGAGCGAGCCTGTAATTTAAGAGGAACCGGCCTTCGGCCGGGAAATTTTTCCATGGAAAAATGTACAAGTTTATCTTGAAGGAGGGTCTTGTGCGGGTGTTTTTATAAGATTGATGGAGGTCTAGGGAGGAAACAAAATATAATAGCAAAGAGAGTCATAACTGAGCCAATAAATACGGTCATCCCCCTTTAACATGTCCCAGGCAGAATGTGAGACGCGAAGCAGGGGAAGCGAGAATAGAGGAGAGGGAAAGTAAGAGGAGAATGAATAACCACTTGCGAGTTTCAGGCTATAAGGAAGTTGGAGCCGTGAACATCGATATTCAACAGAAATGCAATAATGTAGGTTTCTGATAAATGCTATGTTGAATTGGGTTTTATGTATTTATATAATGCACTACGACCGTATTTTAGCTGGTAATTCTGATAAATATCGTTGTCTACAGCTCCAACTTCCTTATAGAACGAAACTCGCAAGTGGTCAATTTAGCCACTTTCCCCACTAGATCTAGCGGTATTTACTTCACTCTAGAGGCAAATGCTTACATCTAGTGACATGAATTCTAGCAATATTTTGGAGATTTGAGCCATTTTAGAGTGATCGTATAGACATTCGGGCATTATTGTAGCGATTTTCGTGCATTATTGTAGCGATTTTCGGGCATTATTGTAGCGATTTTCGGGCATTATTGTAGCGATTTTCGGTCATTATTGTAGCGATTTTCGGGCATTATTGTAGCGATTTTCGGGCATTATTGTAACGATTTTCGGCATTAATTTACTATCTAGCTAACTTGATTGGGTAACACTGACCCTATGCAGTCTAAAACTGGGGGGGGGGGGGGGGGGGGGGAATTAAGTGGAGACAGGCCGTTGTCCTGGTCCCCCTTTTTCCTCCTCGAGTTTAGCCCCATTGGTTTTCAGATTTTATGACGTTCGCTCCATTAGTTTGGCGATTTGAATACAACCCCCCCCCCCCCCCCCCGCCCTTAACTCAAACACGGTGTGGCGAGGATGGCACTCTAAATAGGGTTCCTTATTCAGGGGAGATTTCCACTTGAGGGATTTTTTTACTGAACTCCTTTCTCATTCAGGTTTAGCCCCATTGATTTTGAGATTTTAAGACGTTCGCCCCATTAGTTTGGCGATTTTAGGAACTTTCGCCCCATTTCTGTTAATTTAAAGATCCTTCGTGTCATTTAAGGGTCGATTATTTCCTGGCGAGCGATAGCGAGCCTGTAATGTAAGAGGAACTGGCCTTCGGCCGGTACATTTTTCTACCGAAAAAGGTACAAACTTAGCTTGAAAGAGGGTCTAGAGGGTGTAATTTTAAGCTTGATGGAAGTCTAGGGAATCCACTAAAAACCTCCCCTTAAGCTCAACCCTTCTTTTTAATCGATGTGGGGATGTGGGCCAATTACTTCCGGGCTAATTGCTGCACCATCGTTTTTTGCCAATTAACACTGAGAGGGAAAATACGCGTAGGTGTTTTATAGCCGAGGAATTAATTGACCACTACCTATAAAGCACAGGATACTGATGGCGATAGTATAATAGTTAGACGAGTACTTGTTGTTTTTGTATTTAGCGTCATTACAGTACGATGGCGCTAATCATTCATGTCCCAGCTGTCATTACGTTTGGCTCGCTCTGCACTGCATTAATGTCTGTCAGATGTTGAATAGGGCCGATAAGTGTAGGAACATGTTTGTATATCTCACTCAAAAAGAAGAAATCATGTGTTAAGGGGAGGTTTCTAGTTTGTTTCCTACTCTTCCAGCAATCTTAAAATGTCACCCCCTTAACCCCCTTTCAAGATAAATTTTTACATTTTTCGGTAGAAAAATGTCCCGGCCAAAGGCCGGTTACTCTTAAATTACAGGCTCGCTATCGCTCGCCAGGATAAAATCGACATCTAAATTGCACGAAAGGTCTTAAAATTGACAGAATGGGGCGGACATTCTTTAAATCACCAAACTAATGGGGCAAACGTCTTAAAATCTCAAAAGCAATGGGGCTAACTATGAGGGAGAAAGGGGTCAAGAAAAAAATCCCTCGAGTGGAGACCTCCCCTTAATATTGCTGATACCAAATGTTGATCAAAACATGATTGGTGGCGAGACATCACTTATTAGCGCGACCATTATGCAAAAGTCCTTTATCCGCTACTATGGCTGCAAAGGTATGTTGATTACCCAATGGAAACACTCGTATCTATGAATATATTTATGCATGGAGAGCGATGTACGGTCGCGCTAATAAGTCATGTCCCAGCTGTCATTACGTTTGGCTTGCTCTGTGCTGTATTAATGTCTGTCAGATGTTGAATAGGGTGGGTAGGGGTAGGAATATGTTTGTATATTTCACTCGATATGAAGAAATGAAGCTTAGATATTGCTGATACCAATTATTGATCAAAACATACTTGGTGCCGAGACATCACTTATTAGCGCGAGTGTACAGTTGCCTACACAAGTTCTGTTAAACTCCGTGATCTAACACATGGAAATATATCGTGCATGATTGAATTTAGAGTGTAGTTTCATATGCAATGGCTGATTCATCTGACTATAGTCTATTTTTTTCCTGCTGAGGGTAAATTGCCATGTTACTATCTTGGTTACTCAGCTATAATTAAGGTATATTTTGTAGCGAAATATGCTGTTAATTATGACAACTTGGCATTAATACGACACACAGCCATAGTGGTTTCATATATTTCCATTAAGGGGAGATTTCCACTTGAGGGATTTTTTTCTTGGCCCCTTTCTCCCTCATGTTTAGCCCCATTGATTTTGATATTATAAAACGTTTGCCCCATTAGTTTAGCGATTTTAAGAACTTTCACCCCATATTAAGACCTTTCGTGCAATTCAGGTGTCGATTTTATCCTGGCGAGCGATAGCGAGCCTGTAATTTAAGAGGAACCGGCCTTTGGCCGGGAAATTTTTCTACCGAAAAATGTACAAATTTATCTTGAAAGGGACTCAAGGGGGTGTAATTTTAAGCTTGATGGAGGTCTAGGGAACAAACTAAATACCTCCCCTTAAGTATCGAGAAATCAGCTAATAAGAGATTCAATTTATGATCAGCTGGAAAAAAATAGAGTATAGTCACTGATACTTCAAAGAAACCACATTCTTAATTAATTCATAATGATTATACTGCCATACATAAGATCACGACGAGGAGCAGAAGTTATGTGGACAACTGTACCTTATACAACACACTGAAACGCGTACTGTACAGTCGGTCAAATAAGTGAATTCGCGGCACCAAGTATATTTCGATCAATAATTGGTATCCGCGCTATCTAAGCTTTAATTTATCATTTCGAGTGAAGCATACGAACATGTTGCTATCTTTACTCACCCTATTCAACATCTGACAGACATTAATACAGCACACAGAGAGCAAAACGTAATGACCACTAATTTGGCCAACCGTTCAACGTTTTATAGGGATATATTTCCAAAGCATTACATTAACCCTTAGAGGATTATGACGCATTTTGAAAGATTTCTCCTGGCTGTCCTTAGACGATTTTATACAATAGGAATGATCTGTGGGCATCAAAAGAGTAAAGACTACCCCAACTAACCCTTTGACTTACAGAATACGCTTTCGAATCTGAATAAAATCGTGTATTAACCCCTTCAGTACCGGCGACGTCTTTTTCACTTTATTCTGGCTACTATTAAACGACTTTATCCCGCTTAAAAAGGGCCTCCAGTAATTAACAGCCATTAACTTAGCCATTTTTAATACCGCAGATATTTCCTACACTGCACAACCTAGCTTAAGGGGAGGTTTTTAGTGTGGTTCCTAGACTTCCATCAAGCTCGAAATTACACCCCCTTGACCCCCTTTCAAGATAAATTTGTACATTTTTCGGTAGAAAAATGTCCCGGCTGAAGGCCGGTTCCTCTTAAATTACAGGCTCGCTATCGCTCGCCAGGAAAAAATCGACACCTAAATGGCACGAAAGGTCTTAAAAGTGACATAAATGGGGTGAAAGTTCTCAAAATCGCCAAACTAATGGGGCGAACGTTTTAAAATCTAAAAAAACAATGGGGCTAAACATGAGGGAGAAAGGGGTAAAGAAAAAAATCCCTCAAGTGGAAATCTCCCCTTAATTATAGCTAGAATACAAATAAACAGACTTCGCTGGTACAGAAGGGGTTAATGAAATGCACCCTCATATACTGAAAGGGTTAATTTGTGGGTATAAAGGTTATGGAGAGATTGGCTGTTTATCTGGTCCCCCTTCTTCCTCATGTTTAGCCCCATTAGTTTTCAGATTTTAAGACGTTCGCCCCATTAGTTTGTCGATTTCATGACCAATCGCCCCATTTTGTTGTCAATATTAAGACCTTTCGTGCCCTTTAGGTGTCGATTTTTTTCCTGGCGAGCGATAACAAGCCTGTAATTGTGAAGGAACCGGCTTTCGGCCGTGACATTTTTCTACCGAAAAATGTAGAAATTAATCTCGAAGGGGGATCTAATGGATGTTTTTTTAAGTTTGATGGAGGTCTAAGGAGGAAACTACAAAATCGATGAATATATAAATATATAGACCTCCCAAAAAATAACCACTGTCCCCTTAAATCCAACATAATGTGGTCTATGTTGCCATGAGGGAGTGGCAGCAGCAGCAATATGTAAATTATTATGCATATGTATATCAGTGTAGTGCCGCGTCAGTCTTTATGGGCCGCAGTTGAGAAGAATATCCCGGTGTAGCCAGAACAACATTGTGTATGCATGGTCCGCTGAAGTTTAGAGGGACTGGTTGCCTTCCTTTCATGTGTGTGTGTGTGTGTGTCCAGGGATGGGCTACTTTCGATTAATCCTGTTGGTCAGTATTGCTATCAATTAAGGTAATATAGTTGATTCTGTTAGTCTATTCTACTTTCGATTAAGGAAATATAGTTGTTGCTGCTGTCGGAGTTCCCCAGACTGTCATTCCGGAGTCCGGTTGACCAAAGCTGCGCTAGATGCTCGGGACCCCGAAGGGGCCAAGGTGAGAGGAGATCTGTCTCTGAGAGGGCAGCGGGGGAGGGGATCATCAACCCTTGGGCTGACACCCCCGGGCCTATGACTCCACCATCTGCCACCCAATCGGGCGATTGCGCCAGCCACCTTGAAGGAAAATTAGTACAGGAAAAGAGACAGACAGAAACGGCTAAGGTTGGGTAGAGGATACTAAGCCTCACTCTGGATAGGACCAGCCCTCCCCCGAGGAAATATAGTTGATCCTGTTAGCCTGTTCAACTTTCGGTTAAGGAAACATACTTAATCCTGTTAGAGTGTTGACAAGCTTACAATAGGATGTTAGTGGACTACTATCACTTTCTAATTCAATGAAACAGTAGCTGACCAGATCTGCAGTAATACACGGGCTAGATTATACAGTAGGGGGTAGGGATGTACCGATACCAAAATTTTGACCGATACCGATACCACAAAATTATACCGATACCGATACCTGTGCACCAGGCTTTAAGGCTTATAAGTACCAAAGAATGGACTGCACTACTAGGCTACACATTATGTACGGTACTTAATGTAATTGTTATCAGATATGTACCAAGATTCCAACAAATATATATTTTTCATAATTATAAAACAACCAATCACTGCTGAACCAAGCAACCTTCACTCCTTCAGTGAGTGATATGTGACATAGCAAATTACCTCTATGTATCGGTAGTATACGTAGAAAATCAGCCGATACCGATACCGATACTCTAAAAAAGGGCCGATACCACCGATACAGATACCGATACATCGGTACATCCCTAGTAGGGGGTTGTATATTTAAACCTAATTTCTCTATTTGAACTACCAGGCAATATAGGCCGTTAATATACACTTTAGATATATTAAACATTGCTCGTTCATAGTTATTTAAATCTTTGTTTCAGATCTTAAAGGGGGATGAATGGTTTGTCTGGACCACCTTCTCCCTCGTGTTTAGCCCCATTAGTTTTGAGATTTTAAGACGTTCGGATCATGAGTTTGGCGATTTTAACACTTTTCGCCCAATTTCGTTGTATATTTTACGACCTTTCGTGCCATTAAGGCGTCGATTTTTTCCTGGCGAGCGAAAACGAGCCTGTAATTTTAAGAGGAACCGGCGGGACATTTTTCTACCGAAAAAATGTACAAATTTATCTTGAAGGGGGGTCTAGGGGGTGTTTTTCTAAGCTTGATGGAAGTCTAGCGAGGAAACTAAACAAACAAATGAATAACTGAATTACAAGACCAAAAAAACAGCCACTGGCCCCTTAACCCTTTCACGTCTTTATGACGCAGAGGATGCCAGATTAGCAATAAGAAATAGAGTTCTCTCACTCTTATAATGACCTCTCCAAAATTAGTTTTCTGCCCACAGCTAACTCAAAGACAACTGCAGAGGTTGAAGTAACTAAACTAAAGGTTTCTAAATACCCCTGATGGTGCCGTAACAAAGGCTTTAAAGTATCTCCAATAGGCTCAAAATCGCGTCATATGTCGGAGAGGGTTAACAAACGACTCCATCATTCAAGCTTCTCCTCCAGACAAAGGCAATCCTGGACACTGATATTTCTTAAGACAGCTACTGACAAGATAACTTCTCTTTGGTGTACTCAAATTGTGGAACACTTCATTGTACTACGACATCAAGAGGTATTCGCAGACGTAAACACTCTTTCAGGATTTGTCTACCGTGCGCTCTCTGTTTCTTGTACACACACACACACACACACACACACACACACACACACACACACACGTGCACAAAACACACACAACACACACACACCTCAACACACACACACACACACCACCCACCCACCACCCACCCACCCACCCACCCACCCACCCACCCACCCACCCCTCACCCACCCACCCACTCACCCACTCTCCCACCCACACACCCACCCACTCCACCCACCCACCCACCCACCCACCCACCCACCCACCCCACCCACCCACCCACCACCACACACCCACCCACCCACACACCACCCACCCACCCACCCCCCACCCACCCACCCACACACCCACCACCACCCCCCCCCCCCACCCCCCCCCCCACCCCCCCCCCCCCCCCCCCCCAAGCCTTCGGGTGAGACTGGTACCGTAGTGAGAATGGTATCGTACAGATTAACCCTAAGCCTTCGTTTCCAGATGTCGCCAATTGGCTAAAATACAGACTACACACACATCCACAGCCATTCCAACGATACACAAACACTTAACATGCATTTCACGCAATACATTCCCAGTTAAGGAGGCGCGATAATAATGAGCTTAGCTCGCATTGCGTGGATTCCCCTTGACAAACAAGCAAGTGAATTACACACACACACACATATATATATGAGAGAGAGAGAGAGAGAGAGAGAGAGAGAGAGAGAGAGAGAGAGAGAGAGAGAGAGAGAGAGAGATATCCTGCATACCCCTTTGATTCCTAGAGACCCTTTCTGAATAACAAAATCGTCTAATGATAACCAGAATAAAGTCAATATAATGCGTCCCCAACTACTGAAAGAGCTAACAAACAGGCGACTCTGTGTGCTATGTCAAACCCGCTCCAATGACGAAGGGTTATGACACCTGCCTGATGCTCTTTGGGGTTCATCAAACTAGTTTATATCACCACCATATTTTTTCCGGTAGCCTTTGTGGCAGTGTATATTTTGCCGAAAAAATACTTTTATATAAATGTATATATCTCTCTCTCTCTCTCTCTCTCTCTCTCTCTCTCTCTCTCTCTCCCCTATCTATCTATCTATCTATCTATCTATCTATCTATCTAAGAAATATGGAAATCTGCA